>PQFF01000099.1:77991-130705 GCA_003547095.1 Diversispora epigaea | reverse complement strand
TTTTTTTTTTAAACGATAAGTGAGGTCTCGCTTTATTTCATTTTATGTAAAGAAACCACATCAAAAAGCAGGTTAACATATAAGAAATAAAACTAACTAAGTTAAAAACTACCGTTTGACCAGCCATCTTGAGGAAAATTCCTACAAACCCACCGGAGCAACCCAATAAGCTATCTAAATAAAAAAGTTAAAAAAAAAACTATTTTTCCCATTCGGGATACTGTTGCTAGTACCCAAAGGTCCCCTCCTACGAACTCTCCTAAGGGAACAACATCCCTCACCACATCGTCACAATCCAAAAAACTGAAAACCCACACCCTTCAACCTTTTATTTCATCTACCGCCCCCGTCCACCAACCAAAAACATCACATCACACATTCTTACCACCTGATTCCCACCTATGTACCACCGTACCACCCAAAAATTTTTCATCACCGCCGATCTCTCCTTAGATACCAACGTATCACACTTTTTATCAATGCGTCACCCCCGATCGACAAGATCGACAAATCAGGGTCAAACCGAAATTTGAAAATTCACCAAAACCATCCAAAAACATGAAAAAAGAAAATTCGTGGCGCAGACCCTTCCCACTACCAAATGAAAATTATACAGCCCCAGGGAAAACTCCTGTTTCCAGTGTTCGTTCGAGGTCAAAACGTTAAAAACGGAAAAGGACAACTAAGAACAAGTCGCCAGTTCGTCCTCAAGCTTATCCACATAAAGACTATTTTCACAGAAAAAAAACGCCAAGTTCGCCGTTTACACCTTTCGTCAAGAGAACCAGAGCCAAAACCCTGTAGACCAAACTTCATATATTCTTCTTAGGACCGTCCACCATAGTTAGTCTTATCCGGTCGGACTTAACCTCCAACTAACAGGCACCAAGAAAAAAATAATAATTTTTTACTGCGTGTTTTTTGAATAATTTATCGAACGGAGAGAGAGAGTTACAATATATTAAAATATTTTTTTTTTTTTTTTTTTTTTTTTTGAGAAGTAAGTGAGATCTTGCTTTATTTAAAATATGCGTAAAAAAAACTGCAAAGCAGAATTACATATAGAAATAAAACTAACTAAGTATTTTATACTCAGTTTGATCAGCCACTCCGACGGATGACCGCCGAAAACACCAGAGCAACCCAGCGCAGTACTCTATACAAAAAAATCTAATTTTTCCATTTGGAATGTTGTTGCTAACACCCAAAAGTCCCCTCCTAAAAACACCTTAAGGAACAACATCCTTCACCGCACAAGAAAGAAAAGAAGAAAAAAAATAAAATTTCATCAACTGCCCCTAAACTCCTAAAGAAAACAACATTCTACCCCACCAATCCTTTCACGTGACCCACGAATCAATTTGGAATTCATAATACTTCGTCATCCATAATCGTCAGGGAACTCATCAGGTATTCTTCCAGTAAGGAACATATTGGTAATAACGGCGAGCCTTAGAATACTGTCCGTGTCGCGCCGGCTGCCTCCTATTAACATGGTATTCGAACTATACAGTTCTTCCAGTATGTATTGTTGGTGATTGCGGCGGCATCTATAGATTGGTATCAATAACGGATCAAAAGATCCTTCCAGTATTCCGCAGTCCATGGCCTCAGTTTTCAGGTAGTGGTTCTTCTCAGCCCAAATCTTTCAATTCCTACCCTAAGTCCCCATCGTGGAGGAGCACACCTATCCATCTTATTGCGCTGGTTTAACGAAACTCGCGTTTCTTCCAGATCCATAGAGCTCCGACTTTATTCGAATAGATCAGCTTACCACAATTATAGAGAGGTTGGTATTATAATTCCGAAAAAAAATTAAAACCAACTAAACAAAACACCCAAACAACCCAACAACTAACCCTCTACTCAATAACAGCAACTCACACCCCGGCGACAACTAAAATAAACTTCACACACCCCCGTCCTCCCACAAATCATCACATCCCCTGCAGCACCCACCGATCATCCCCTTATGTATCACCATACCACACTTTTATATCAATGCGTCACCCCTTGATCGACACGATCGACAATCAGGGTCAAACCGAAATTTGAGAATTCCCCAAAAACCATCCAAATACATGAAAAATAAAAATTCGTGGCGCAGACCCTTCCCCGCCCAAGGAAACCAAATAGTTTCATATGATATTTTTAAGTTCCACGTTCATCCAGATACTAACCGGGTCACGAGGAGGAAGACTAGTCCTTAAAAAACCCGAACTCCCTATCAGGTTTTATCCCCAAGGCCTTTTTCCAGAGCTTATCCGCTAAGTACCATGCTGACCAGTTACCCTCTGTTGTTTACGTTTCTACTTAAAAAAAACAAAACCAACTACCATAGCGCCAACGTTCGTTACTCTCCGGTTTTATATCTCACTCTGCTCGTCTAAGTCTTATCCGGTTGGAGTAAGAGCAACCTCCGACAAAGACCACTCCCCTTACGAGCACTTAAGTTTTTACTGCGGAGTCATAAGTGGCGACCGAGAGAGAGAAAGAGTTTTTCAATATATTAAAATATTAATATCGGTAAAATTAATTAATAATTTTATCTGATAAACCTTTTGTCACGTGACCAAAATTGCGTCAGCCAATCAGAAATTGCGTCTGAATTTAGCCAGAAAAAAATTATTTAGCCTTTGAGCCAGAATTTAGCCAGCGCAATTTAATTAGCCTTTGAGCCAGAATTTAGCCAGAATTTAGCTGGCGCAAAATTAATTAGCCAAAGGCGCAATTATTGAGCCAGCCTTCATATCAATTGAGCCTTCCACCCTTAATTTGGGCAACACGTATAGTTGGGAATATGAATTACGGTTAGAAAAATAACGAATATTGCAATAAGGACATTTATAACTTGTAGACATTTTTTAAAAATTAAATTTTTTGAAATTTTAAGATACTTTTAACTGTTCTTTTTCATTACACTTAAATATTTTTTTAATTTTAATTTTTTTTCTTTTTATAACAATAAGAAAATTATTCAAATGTTTTTACTTTTCTATATCTTGCAATAAATATCTAATAATGAATAATTATAAAAATCATTCGAAATTTTTCACTTTTCTTTATTTTAGGTAATAATTATTTTTTATTTTTACTATATTTCGTGATATAACAAAAAAATAAAGACATATCACTAGTTATAATTTATGGTAAATAAGAATATTTATTTTTATTTATATTTCATAATATAATTTATGGTAAATAAGATACAATAAATTGATAAAAATTATTATTTTATTTTCGTTATATTTCGTGATATAACAAGAAAATAAAGACATTATCACTTGCTATAATTTATGGTAAATAAGAATACAATGAATACAATATTTCATGATATAACAGGAAATAAAGATAAAGATTATAATCTTTTTTGGACAATAAATGCGCATTAATATACTTGATATAACTAACCGTAATACAGTTTATAAAATATAATGTAAATCCTGATATAATGAAAATCAATATGTCATTCTCCTTTCATCTTACATGCTAGGAGTATGATATTAAATACTTTCGACACTTTATACTTTATAAAAATAATAATAACTAATACATTCTTTTAAATATACAATCCTTCATAATGTTTTTTATCATTTAACTTCTTGCACCGCATATTACCTTATTTTTTCTATTTTTCGTTGATTTTTTTCATACCAAAATTCTTTTCGATATTTCATATCTCTATGTTTAAATTCAAGTAAATATATTTGAGATTATTTCTACTAGTACTTAATATTAATAATGAAATTCTATATATATCTTTACGTTATAATGTACTTTCGTAATAATATGAAAAAAATAATATTAATAAATGAGAATTCAAATTTGGCTTAAGAGAATTATGCCCAACTACAAGAAACGTTTTTCTCATAGAACTACTCCAACTACCGTAATTGTTTCAACTACTGTGACCTTTCCAACTACTGCGACTTCTCCAACTACCGTAACTACCCCAATTATCGCAACCACCTCAACTACTGCAACTTCTTCAACTTCTACTTCAATAACAGCTACTCAAACTGCTCTAATTCCAAGCTCAAGATCTAAATCTATTCGAAATCGTGAAGTTACAGGTGGTAACGATCAAATTATAGTAAAAATATATCATAAAATCATTGATCTTGAGAAAAAAATTGATCTTGTAATTAAAAACCAAGACTCTATCAAAATTGACATTAAAAAAGTAGATGCTGATATTAATTTCAACATAAACGATAAAGATTTTAATGAAGTAATTAATTATTTCTAAATGTTTTCGAAAGATTACAATTATAATTATATTCTATAACTAATAACTTTTTATATAGCGAATTATTGTTAACTCCGCGAAGGAACTTTTCCAAACTTGTATCTACCTCATACCAAAGGAATTTCGAGAATCTGCAGAAAAATATGTCCGAGAGACATTTCCAGAATTCTACAGATCGTTGGAAACAAAAAGATGGATGTCTTTTTTCAAAAAAACAATCAGAAAATCTGTAATAAAAGTCTTTCTTTAAAATATATATTAAATTAAATTTAGATCTGTAATTAATTAAAATGAAAATATTTAATAGATGATCGAAAAGCTTCGAAGTATCCGAGGAGGACTGAGTGTAAAAGTAAAAACTGTCATATATGAAGTTTTCTCATTGTCAGCAATCAATAGTACGAAGTTTGAGGAAGTTTCTGAATGAAAAAAATTGCCGACCGTAAAAGAATGTTATAAAAACATTTTCAAGCCTATTGATGAAAAAGATCCCGAAACAACTTATATGAGTTGTATAATTGATAAAGTGTGGGGCGAATCATGCGACGTTTCGAACGTTCACATAGCGTGGACGATCGTGATTACTCAAATAATTCTTAACCCTAATAATTGTTACGTAAAGATAACTGAGGATATTATTAAAGAAAAATATGAAGAAAATTTAGTAAATATTCTTTTTAATAATATTTTTTCTTTAAATTTCCATTACTAAGTTTTCTAACAAATTTTATAGTTTAAATTAAACAATGAAGAAGAGTTTTGTAACTCTTCGGACGAATCTGAAAACGAGTCGCCACTACCATCACTATCACTAGCACCAAGAAATGAATTATGCAAAAACAAAAAGTCTAGAGTCGAAAAAGAGATTACCTTTTTACCTCTCGAAAAAATGTGAGAAAATGCAGAAATACTTGCAATAAAAAATATGAAAAAAAGATCATATGAAAATGAAGATGAAGAAGAAAATAATAATGAAGAAAATAATTCAGAACTATCTGAAAATTAAAAATATTATTGCAAATAATATAAATAATATTCAGTGCATTTTAATATAAAAAAATATTTGTAGTAAAATTTAATAATAAAATAATATTACTTGAAAATCTAATTTATANCTTATATGAGTTGTATAATTGATAAAGTGTGGGGCGAATCATGCGACGTTTCGAACGTTCACATAGCGTGGACGATCGTGATTACTCAAATAATTCTTAACCCTAATAATTGTTACGTAAAGATAACTGAGGATATTATTAAAGAAAAATATGAAGAAAATTTAGTAAATATTCTTTTTAATAATATTTTTTCTTTAAATTTCCATTACTAAGTTTTCTAACAAATTTTATAGTTTAAATTAAACAATGAAGAAGAGTTTTGTAACTCTTCGGACGAATCTGAAAACGAGTCGCCACTACCATCACTATCACTAGCACCAAGAAATGAATTATGCAAAAACAAAAAGTCTAGAGTCGAAAAAGAGATTACCTTTTTACCTCTCGAAAAAATGTGAGAAAATGCAGAAATACTTGCAATAAAAAATATGAAAAAAAGATCATATGAAAATGAAGATGAAGAAGAAAATAATAATGAAGAAAATAATTCAGAACTATCTGAAAATTAAAAATATTATTGCAAATAATATAAATAATATTCAGTGCATTTTAATATAAAAAAATATTTGTAGTAAAATTTAATAATAAAATAATATTACTTGAAAATCTAATTTATAATTTGTGTAACATAAAAATTATATATAAACAAAATATAATTTTTTGTTTACAACTTAATTTCACTACATTGCGCATACATCTACAAGTGTCTCTAAATGCATTACACATACATAATAATAACTTATTATATTTATTCTCTCTAAATGCACTCTCTATAAATGCAAATCCCAAGGTATATTTTATAGTATACTTCTATGCATTCTCTATAATAAATTCTTGATTTTCTTTTATTTAGATTAACTATAGCAAGAAAACAACTGTCATTCATATATAAAAAACAAATTTTTTTAACTATATCAAGATGAAACACTGCTAAACTATTTCTTAATTTTTACTACGGATATTTGTTATTTTAAATATGAGTTGTAATTACTATTGAAAGCATTATTTTTCGAAAATATATTAAAGATTACGAATTACTTTACAGTTATAGAAAATATATAATTAAACAATGGTTTATATTAATACTTTAACTTTATTTATGTACTATATTAATATTTTATTTATGTACTTTACATTATTTTTCAAAGTGTTTCGAATTAAAACTGGTTTGTTAATAGTTTAGATTTAATAATTTTTCAAAGGATTTCAAAACAATTCAAATTAATACTTTATTTTCTTTTAGATATAGAAAAATTAAATTAAATCGAGAATTATGGCTACTAAAACAAAATGAAGTGGACAAGAGGATTATATGCACGAGTTTTTAAATGTAAGTTGCAAGTATAACTTATTTATAATATTCCTTGATTTTAATTTTACATATTTGTATATTTCAAAAAACAAAATTTTCGAAGATTATCGAAGCATTTCAAAACAATTAAATTAATATTTTATTTTCTTTTAGATATAGAAAGATTAAATTAAATTGAAAATTATGGCTACTAGAACGAAATGAAACAGACAAGAGGATTATATGCACGAGTTTTTAAATGTAAGTTGCAAGTATAATTTATTTATAATATTCCTTGACGATTTTAATTTTACATATTTATATATTTCAAAAAACAAAATTTTCGAAGATTATCGAAGCATTTCAAAATAATTAAATTAATACTTTATTTTCTTTTAGAGAATTATGGCTACTAGAACAAAATGAAGTGGACAAGATGATTATATGCATGAGTTTTTAAATGTAAGTTATGTAAGTTACAAATATAATTTATTATAATTTTAATTTTTACTTATTTGTAACATTTCGGAGATTTTCAAATGATGTATTAAGGTAAAATAGATTTAATTGAATTAATAATATAATTTTCTTAATATATTTTTAAGACATTTGGATCTTACGAGAATCAATTGTTTCTCAAGTAAAAAAATAAATTTCGTAAATACGTAAAAATCAAAGGTGAATTTAATATCATCGGTGTAAGAATAGTGGAAAGATTCGAATTAAAATTTATTATTATTTATATTATAGAATTTATATTATTTGTATAAATATTATTTTTATTATATAACGTAATAAAGAGAATTATTTTATTATTATATTATTATATGTAAATAAATAATTATAAAATTTTAATGTAAAAATTGATATCGCGAAAATAATTAAATATGAAAACTTTCGAAATTAAACATAAATTTTTACGTAAAATCTACGTAGATTTATGCGATTTTTTTTTGCAACGTATTAATANTACTTATTTGTAACATTTCGGAGATTTTCAAATGATGTATTAAGGTAAAATAGATTTAATTGAATTAATAATATAATTTTCTTAATATATTTTTAAGACATTTGGATCTTACGAGAATCAATTGTTTCTCAAGTAAAAAAATAAATTTCGTAAATACGTAAAAATCAAAGGTGAATTTAATATCATCGGTGTAAGAATAGTGGAAAGATTCGAATTAAAATTTATTATTATTTATATTATAGAATTTATATTATTTGTATAAATATTATTTTTATTATATAACGTAATAAAGAGAATTATTTTATTATTATATTATTATATGTAAATAAATAATTATAAAATTTTAATGTAAAAATTGATATCGCGAAAATAATTAAATATGAAAACTTTCGAAATTAAACATAAATTTTTACGTAAAATCTACGTAGATTTATGCGATTTTTTTTTGCAACGTATTAATAATCTAATATTATGTTTTAAAAATTTCCGAAAAATTATTTCAAAGATCTCTGTGGGTGTTGTAATTCTTCGAAGAAATTATGAACCAAAAAATTTACGGAATATTACGCCTATTAAAATTTCCTGATGTAGTACTTTTCATTTGAAAGAATGAATGGAATACTTGGTAAATTAATATACTTTAATTATTTTTTGATTATTATTTTTTTGACTATTTTTTAATTATTTTTTGATTATTTTTTGATTATTATTTTTTGATTATTTTTTGCTAATTTTTTTCTGATTTTTTGCTTATTAGGTTCACTGCCCAATAGTCATTGGCAAATCGAACCAGAACTAATGCGTCAATTAATCAATGACAATAGAATAAATGAGATGATATATACTGAAAATAATACAAAAGGCCTAGAAATTCTTAATACTTGTTAATCCATTGGATCTTTTCAGAAATGGATCAATTTGGTTATGATGAAATAAGAAGATTCTGGATGTATTATACCTGCCGCCCAAATTCAAAATCCAAATGCCAAAATCCCAAAGGCTGAAATCCCAAATCTCAAATCCCAAATACTAGTAATTTGTACATTTTGGCGTCCTAAATCCCAAATTATTTGGGATTTGGGCAACATGTATAGGATGTATTTGAGAACAATTCAAGAATCAACTATTTCTGGAAAAGAACCATTTCTGGGTGAAATGTTGAAACCATTTTCAGAAAATATTTCACTTTCAGCAGATGAAATTTTAGATCTAATAGTTGCTTATTCATCAGTAAATTTTTTTAAACGTAAGCCTTCGAAGTCCTTCACTCCGATAACCTTCGAATACCTCCAATATAAACGTAATATTTACGAAGGTTATTGATATCAAAAACCTTCATTTTTATTAATAAAATGTAATACTCCAGAGGTTATTGATATCGATAACCTTCAATAACCTTCACTTTATCATAATAAACGTAATATTTGTGAAGGTTATTAGTCTGATACTTTCAATAACCTTTGAAAATGAAATTATTACAATAATCTCCAACATAAAAAATTTCCTGATGTTATAATGATATATATGAAAACTTGAAATTTCGAAAACCATTTGAAACCGATTCTTTAAATTCAATAATAATTCCATTAAGAATAAACAAATATTGTCGCTGCCAAATTAGTTCCGAAATATTTAGTTTGACATTTTCACCTAGATATCAAAAAGCTCATATATGCTAGCTAAATTTACATCTGAGGATGATAGTATTGATATTTATCTAGGTCAAATTCAATTCTTTTTTGTTCATGAAATAAGTATAAATAGAATAAATATGGAAAATCATTATCTGGCATTATACTTGCATGCTAAATTATTTTGGGACTCGAAACCCGAAATAAAAATATTCTGAAATTGACCCCCAAAATATCTTTTCAAAATTCCGATATCCCAAAATAAAAATGGAGGTCGAAATTAAAAATAAAAGTTGAAATTAAAATGGGAGTCGAAATTAAAAATAAAAGTCAAAATTAAAATGGGAGTCAAAATTAAAATAAAAGTCAGAATCAAAATAAGAATTAATTTATAATCCTCTTATCAAGATGAACATTTTAGTAGTTGTTTCATCTAGATTGAACTTCTTCACATCAAGTTATTAATTAAAATATCTATTTTATCAATAAATAAAATCTTCTTATAATTTTTTCATGTTATATGGAACGATTTTGCTAACCTGTAATTCGAATTTAATAATCTATAGCTCATTAGATTCCTCTCATTGAGGCGAACATTTCAGTAGTTGTTTCATTCAGATTGGACTTCTCTACACTAAGTTATTAATTAAAATATCTATTTTATTAATAGGTAAGGTCTCCTTATAATTTTTCATGTTATTTGGAAAATTTCAATAATCCATAATTATATTTTTACACTCTATATCATCGAGATGAACATTTTAGTAGTTGTTTCATCCAGATTGGACTTCTTTATATCAAGTTATTAATTAAAATATCTATTTTATTAATAGATAAAATCTTCTTATAATTTTTCATGTTATATGGAACAATTTTGCTAA
The DNA here is from genome assembly GCA_003547095.1 of Diversispora epigaea. Classification (NCBI taxonomy): domain Eukaryota; kingdom Fungi; phylum Glomeromycota; class Glomeromycetes; order Diversisporales; family Diversisporaceae; genus Diversispora; species Diversispora epigaea. The sequence goes on along the minus strand of PQFF01000099.1, from coordinate 120,571 downwards.
CTTGTGATTCGAATTTAATAATCTATAGCTCATTAGATTTCCCTCATTGAGACGAACATTTTAGTAGTTGTTTCATTCAGATTAGACTTCTCTACACCAAGTTATTAATTAAAATATTTATTTTATCAATAGGTAAAGTCTCCTTAAAATTTTTCATATTATTTGGAGAAATTTCAATAACTCATGATTATATTTTTGCACTCTATATCTCATTAGATTCCTCTCATCGAGATGAACATTTTAGTAGTTGTTTCATCCAGATTGAACTTCTCTACACCAAGTTATTAATTAAAATATCTATTTCATTAATAGATAAAATCTTTTTATAATTTTTCATGTTATATGGAACGATTTTGCTAACCTGTAATTCAAATTTAATAATCTATAGCTCATTAGATTTCCCTCATTGAGGCGAACATTTCAGTAGTTGTTTCATCCAGATTGGACTTCTCTACACCAAGTTATTAATTAAAGTATCTATTTTATCAATAGATAAAATCTTCTTACAATTTTTCATGTTATATGGAACGATTTTGCTAACCTGTGATTTGAATTTAATAATCTATAGTTCATTAGATTCCCCTCATCAAGACGAACATTTTAGTAGTTGTTTCATCCAGATTGGACTTCTTTACACCAAGTTATTAATTAAAATATTTATTTCATCAATAGATAAAATCTTTTTATAATTTTTCATATTATATGAAACGATTTTGCTAACCTGTAATTCGAATTTAATAATATATAGCTCATTAGATTCCTCTCATCGAGGCGAACATTTTAGTAGTTGTTTCATCCAAATTGGACTCCTCTACACTAAGTTATTAATTAAAATATTTATTTCATCAAAAAGTATAATTTTTCATGTTATTTGGAGAAATTTCAACAACCTATAATTATATTTTTGCACTCTATAGCTCATTAGATTCCTCTTATCGAGGTGAACATTTTAATAGCTGTTTCATCTAGATTGGACTTCTCTACACTAAGTTATTAATTAAAATATTTATTTCATCAAAAAGTATAATTTTTCATGTTATTTGGAGAAATTTCAACAACCTATAATTATATTTTTGCACTCTATAGCTCATTAGATTCCTCTTATCGAGGTGAACATTTTAATAGCTGTTTCATCTAGATTGGACTTCTCTACACTAAGTTATTAATTAAAATATCTATTTTATCAATAAGATCATATTATATAAAGAAATTTCAATAACCTGTGATCTAGTTTTTGTAATCTGCTCATTAGATTCTCCTTATTGAGATGAACATTTTAATAATAATTTTATTCAAATTGAATTTCTCTATATAAAAGTTATTTTGTTTTATTAGTAAATAAATAATTAAATATATTATTAAAATATTAAAAAAATAATTAATTTTAATATTATTTTTATTTAAAATTTAAAATATATTATAAAATATATATATATATATAAAATAAAAAATAAAACATATATAAAAAATAGATATATATATATAATAAAAAATAAAACATATATAAAAAATAGATATACACTCCCAACTATACTTGCACACAAAATTATTTTGGGGTCCCGAAATTGGTATTTTGGGGAAAAAAGTCGAAATAGTTTTTCATAGAAGACGAAATTATTTTACTTAAAATCTGAAATTTTTTAACCACCCAGATTTATTTGATTGAAGATACATATAACTAGATACTTTTTTTACTTCCATATATAGAATAGATTTTGCATAAATTTTGAAAAGTCGAAATACCTCAAAAATCCAAAATCAATTTTGGGAACATATATACTCTCAACCTAAAAGTTTAAGACCATATGTTAAATTTACTTAATAATACATAGCAATTATTGAAAATTTCATTATATTTAAAACTATTTTTTTTGCCAATATTTTTTTATATAATTTTTATATTATTATATTAAATACTTATATTTTTATAAAATAATTAATAATTATGTATTAAAAATATATTGACATTTTTATCATTCATTAAAGTATCTTTAAAATAATTTTAATAGTAAATTGCGAAAACTTCTTATAGAATTTTTAAATCTCAAGTACTAGCAATATGGTATTTTTGAAATACAATAAATTTAAAGCCATTATTTTTTTTTATAATATTATACCTATTCAATTTCAAAATGATTAGCATTTTGTTAATCATTATTTAGTATAAAATTGGATAACATAAATTTTTTAAAAAAGGATTTTCATATGTATTACTAAGTAAATTTAATATGTGGTCCTAAACTTTTGGGTCGGGAGTGTATATGATCAATTTAAAATATTATTTAATAATTCATTATTATCAAAATTTAAATCTCCATGTAAAATTTCTGGTTCTTATTCTATAACAACTGATACATTTATTTCTATTACTTTACAAAATTGTTCACTTGAAAAATTGAAATAATTATTAAAATTAATTAAATCATTATTAATTGAGTCATTTGATTTATTTGTTTCATTTGTTTCATTTATTTTTTCATCTTCAAATTCTTCAATTTTATCTAATTTTTCATTTTCATTATATTGTATACTATGAATAATATTATCAATTTGATTTTCACTAATTTCCTCACAGTGCATATGTTTTAATTCAGTTTGAGCATTAGTTACATAATATGAATGTAACTTGGACATAATTTCTAACTGATTAATATTTAATCTATATAAAATAATAATAAAAAATAATAAATAATATATTTAATTTAATTTAAAATAAAAAATAATTTGTAATTAACTTACTTTGTTCTTTATTTATTGTAAAATCACCCCAAAATTGAAAAAATTCTTTCACAACTTACATTATGAGGTGTTAATGAAGTAATTTTTAATGTCACTACTTGAATAAAATTATCTTTTGTAATTGCACAAGTCCACCAAGTTTTTAATATATATGTACCTTCAATATATTTTATATCCCAAGGTCTTTCAAATTTTGAATAAGATTGCATTTGTGCAATTAAAATCTCACTTGAATGTCTACCTCCTCCCATTTTTTTCCAAATTTCCAATGCACTTTCATAAATAGGTCGTTGATAATGTTCTTTAATTCCAAGTACTATATAATATAATATAATAATATATAATTATACTATAATAATTATTAATAAAAATATTAGAAATATTAAATATTTTACTTACAACAAAATTTAGGGTGAAAGAAATAAGAAAAAAGATATAATTTAAAATCAAATTGATTCCACCTTCGATTAAAAATTAATAAACAACTTTTTTGAAATTCTCAATTGAATCCTTCTAGTAATTCATTCATCAGGAAATTTTTTATGTCGGAGGTTATTGTAATAATTTCGTTTTCAAAAGTTATTGAAGGTTATCAGACCAATAACCTTCGCAAATATTACGTTTATTATGATAAAGTGAAGGTTATTGAAGGTTATCGATATCAATAACCTCCGGAGTATTACGTTTTATTAATAAAAATGAAAGTTTTCGGTACTAATAACCTTTGTAAATATTATGTTTATGTTGGAGGTATTCGAAGGTTATCAGAGTGAAGGACTTCGAAGGCTTACGTTTAAAAAAATTTACTGATGTTAATTGTTGCAAGCAAATAAATTAATTGAAGAAAACAATCTATTAAAGTTGTACTTCTATATTCCAAAGATTTAATTACTTTTTTGATTAGATATAAGATATTTTTAAGTTCTTCGCAATTTTGAAAAAAAATACGATTTTTAATAATTTTTCGAATATTTTCATTGATAATTGCTGGTGATTCCCTTACAATCTATTTAAAAAATAAATTATATTAATATAATAACAATAATTATAATAATTAATCTATATAATTACTTACAGTTTTAAGTGTAAATTCAAAATTTAAAATAAAATTTACACAATTATAAGCTGTAGTCAATCTTGTTTTTACATATAATTTTAAACTACTAAGATTAACATTTGCCATAGTTTCTTCTCGAAGATATTCTCCCGCTTGATGGGATTTTTTGACACTAATAAATAAATAATAATTTAGTTTTAAAAAAAATTTTTTTTAACAAAATAAAATAATAAATTTTACATACTTTATTAATTGTATCTTTTGCAAATTCCAATTTCATAATATTTGAAGTAAGTAAATTAATATGATGCGCAATGCATCTTATTGAAATAATATGGGAAAATTCTTTTGTAATTAGATTTTTTGCCAATACTATATTTGAAGCATTGTCTAAAACTATTGCTGAAACTTTCTTTGGACCAATATTCTCCAAAACTTCTTTTATTTTCTGTACAATAAATTCACCAGTATGTGTATTTTTAGATAAATTCATTAAAGAATAGATGTATTCTTTTTTACTATTTGTTATTATTACAAATGCATATATAGATTAATCCAAAGGAGTAGTTTATCCATCTAATCCTATAAAAAAAATAATATATTTTTAATATTTTTTATTTTTTTTCAATTTCTCTATAATTTCTACATTTTATAATACTTACCTAGTGTTAAATTTTTTTCATTTGCTAAATCTTCTTCAATTGNTAACAAAATAAAATAATAAATTTTACATACTTTATTAATTGTATCTTTTGCAAATTCCAATTTCATAATATTTGAAGTAAGTAAATTAATATGATGCGCAATGCATCTTATTGAAATAATATGGGAAAATTCTTTTGTAATTAGATTTTTTGCCAATACTATATTTGAAGCATTGTCTAAAACTATTGCTGAAACTTTCTTTGGACCAATATTCTCCAAAACTTCTTTTATTTTCTGTACAATAAATTCACCAGTATGTGTATTTTTAGATAAATTCATTAAAGAATAGATGTATTCTTTTTTACTATTTGTTATTATTACAAATGCATATATAGATTAATCCAAAGGAGTAGTTTATCCATCTAATCCTATAAAAAAAATAATATATTTTTAATATTTTTTATTTTTTTTCAATTTCTCTATAATTTCTACATTTTATAATACTTACCTAGTGTTAAATTTTTTTCATTTGCTAAATCTTCTTCAATTGTAACTTGGGCATAAGTCAATTCTGTATTAATTAGAGTAGTAGAAAGAAAATTGCGTCCAGGAGGATTATATCCAGGACAAAGAGATTTTATAAAATCTATACAAAAAAGATGTTCTATTGTAGAAAATGAAATATCACAACTATACTTGTACGCAAAATTATTTTGGGGTCCCGAAATTGCAATTTTGGGAAAAAAAGTCAAAATAGTTTTTCATAGAAGACGAAATTATTTTACTTAAAACCTGAAATTTTTTGATCACCCAGATAAATTCTTTAATTAAAGATACATATAACTGGATACTTTTTTTACTTCCATATATAGAATAGATTCTGCATAAATCTCAAAAAGTCGAAATATCTCAAAATCTAAAATCAATTTTAGAAACATGTATAACCACAACAGATAAAATATCTAGTGAGAGTACGAGTACAACGCTCTTCTTTAGCAATACCAATTGAAGAAGATTCATAAAAAGATATTACTGATGATTGAGCACGACGTCTTTTATTACTAGTTGAAGTGGAAGAAGTAATAGTAGTAGTTGCAAATTGTGTATTTGACTAAGAAGTTAAACCATTATTATCAAAACCTCGAATTCTTTGTATTACAATTCTGAGATATGTAGTTTTAATATCTGCAATATGATTCTCTAGATTCGTTGGTTTTGCATTTTTGTATGTTTTTAAGCAATATAAACATTTTGCTCCTGTATGTCTTGATTTGTAAGGACCTATTGATTCAAAGTGTTCCCATATTGCTTTTTTTTTACACCTACTTTTTTTGGATAATGTTTCTTCAAGTTCAGGTTCAGGTTGTTCCAATTCAGGAGCTGAAATAAAAGGAGTTGTTTCTTCAAACCAGATATTCTCCTCAAAAGATATTTTTGAAATTTCAAAAATTCGTTCAAAATAGTTATATAAAATAAAAAAAATAGATTATCAAAAATATCATCTGTGTGATAGATAATTGTGTAACAGAATTAATTTATTTTAAAATATTTTTATTTAAATATGTATTTCGGAGAAACTAGCATAGGGAAAGTCTAGATTTTGATCAGCATGTTACACAAATATTTATATTAATTTTACAATAGCGTTCAATTGATTTATGATCGTCCATATGACAAGTCACTAAAATGACTAAATGATTGGTACTGAAATTTTGCAGGTATATTCTTTCAAACCCTTACTTTCGTTTGAACACTTTTGATCCCACCTGATCTCACTGTCGTTAAAGTTTATGTAGAAAGTATTTTTTATATTAATATACCGAAATTGTAATAAAAAAAAATATTTAAAAACTTATTAATCAATAAATTGAAAAGTATATAACTTTTATTAAATTTTTTATTGTAAAAAAAAACTTACTTGCGCCATTTCGCGATCCCGATTCCTAGTGCCTACGCCATTTCATGAGCCCAAAGAGCACAATTCAGAGAAAAAGAAAGTTAAAAAGAAATAAAAANTTTAGCATAGGGAAAGTCTAGATTTTGATCAGCATGTTACACAAATATTTATATTAATTTTACAATAGCGTTCAATTGATTTATGATCGTCCATATGACAAGTCACTAAAATGACTAAATGATTGGTACTGAAATTTTGCAGGTATATTCTTTCAAACCCTTACTTTCGTTTGAACACTTTTGATCCCACCTGATCTCACTGTCGTTAAAGTTTATGTAGAAAGTATTTTTTATATTAATATACCGAAATTGTAATAAAAAAAAATATTTAAAAACTTATTAATCAATAAATTGAAAAGTATATAACTTTTATTAAATTTTTTATTGTAAAAAAAAACTTACTTGCGCCATTTCGCGATCCCGATTCCTAGTGCCTACGCCATTTCATGAGCCCAAAGAGCACAATTCAGAGAAAAAGAAAGTTAAAAAGAAATAAAAAGGTTAGTATTTATTTATTTATTAAAAAAAAAAGAAAACAAAAAGAAAAAAAGAAAAAAACTTACTTGCGCCATTCTGCGATCCCGATTCCAAGTGCCTACACCATTTTACAAGCTTAAAGAGCACAATTCTGAGGAAAAGAAAGTTAAAAAGAGATAGAAAGATTATTATTTATTTATTTATTAAAAAAAAAAAAAACTTACTTGCGCCATTCCACGATCCCGATTCTAAGTGCCTACGCTATTCTGCAGGTCCAAGAGCATAATTATAAGAAATAAGGTAAATAATTTATTTAATAAATAAAAAAAATTAAAAAAAAAATTAAAAAAAAAAATAAAGTAAAAACCTACCTACGCCATTTCGCCGTCTAAACAAGAAAAGAAATATAAATATTAATTATTATAGTTTTTTTTTTTTAAAAAAAAAAAATATATATTTTTTTTCAAAAAATGAAATATATATTTTAAAAAAATAAATATATTTTTTTTTTTAAAAAAAAAAGAAAACGAAATATATATATTTTTAAAAAAATAAATATATTTTGTTTTTAATATTTTTTTTTTTTTTTTTAATCCAACGGAGCCATGCAATAGTAAACTTTATTATACAAATTTTTAAACTCTTACACAACGCTACACTATACAAATTAGATCACTAATTTATTTAACTAGACTAACTTATGAAAAAAGAGAAATGCAAATTGCGCCTACTATTACTATCTAGAAATACATTCAATTAAGATGCATCGCACGGATCGGCCCATCGTTGCCTGAATTGTTAAATTCCTGCAACTGATGTCCATGGCTCCATCCAATACTTAAAGATTAAACTAATCAATAAGGCATTAGATAGAACTTTTTATGAAANTTTTAAAAAAAAAAATATATTTTTTTTTTAAAATTTTTTTTTTTTTTTTTAATCCAACGGAGCCATGCAATAGTAAACTTTATTATACAAATTTTTAAACTCTTACACAACGCTACACTATACAAATTAGATCACTAATTTATTTAACTAGACTAACTTATGAAAAAAGAGAAATGCAAATTGCGCCTACTATTACTATCTAGAAATACATTCAATTAAGATGCATCGCACGGATCGGCCCATCGTTGCCTGAATTGTTAAATTCCTGCAACTGATGTCCATGGTTCCATCTAATACTTAAAGATTAAACTAATCAATAAGGCATTAGATAGAACTTTTTATGAAACACCCCACATAAAACCTAACCCAGGAACTGTACCCAATCGATACAGCAAAACTGTTATTTGATATAACTTGTATCCACAATATTTGTTTTAATTTCAAATAACCTCAAAATTCTTTAAATCTTTTATGTTCCCCGCAAAATAACCCAAAAATAGTATCTGAACATAGCTAGTATTCCCATACCAGGCCTTTTACCCCAGCCCAACCCATCCGGATATTGATACAAGGCAAAAGCTATATAAAAATATTATATAAAATAAAACTACTAACAACTACCCAACCAGCAACTAACCCTCTAACACTTTAACCAACTCAAGCCCCTTAACAACTAACCCTCACAAGACCAAACCGCTTTTCAACGCCTACACCTTGGTTCCTTTCTAATTCCCAACACATCGAAACATCAAACTGGAATAAAATCATGATCAATGTTTCTCGTGACACAAAATATCTAAACCTGTTAACCGATCAGGTTATTAATTCCACAATATACACCGTAAGAGCTACCACAAGATTCAGGTTTTTTATGCCCATATATGCATAATTTTGAAGGTCTTCACATGTCCATACCTTATATAGTACAAACTCGATGTAAGTGTTACCCCTTCTTAGTTACACAAAATATTCAGCCCATCGCACAACTCCCGTTATGTCTAAATTAAACCGGTCCCTGCATATGTTTTTCCTTTTTCAGAATAATACTCATGCAAGTGTTACAACATACCCTAAGGGTGGAAGGCTCAATTGATATGAAGGCTGGCTCAATAATTGCGCCTTTGGCTAATTAATTTTGCGCCAGCTAAATTCTGGCTAAATTCTGGCTCAAAGGCTAATTAAATTGCGCCGGCTAAATTCTGGCTCAAAGGCTAATTAATTTTTTTCTGGCTAAATTCAGGCGCAATTTCTGATTGGCTGGCGCAATTTTGGTCACGTGACAAAAGGTTGATCAGATAAAATTATTAATTAATTTTACCAATATTAATATTTTAATATATTGTTTTAAAATAGCTATAATTTGGTCAATTTTAATGTTACAGAAATGAAATATATATCATCTTGTAGCTAAGAACCAGATCTTTCGATCTGTCATAAAAATATTATAGTAGAAAATCGCTTCTAGTTACGTAAAATTGATTTGAAATTAAAGTTAAAATTAATTATTTTTAAAAATTTAAAAATAATTATTTAATAAATTTTATAATTGCGCCAGCCAATCAGAATTGCGCCATTATTTAGCCTTTGCGCCAGAATTTAGCCATTGCGCCTGATTGCGCCGTGGCTAAATTCCAGGCTCAATTGGCTAAATTAAATCTGGCTAAATTCCTGGCTCAATTCGTATTGCGCCTATCATCCCTAACATACCCCTTAAATTATACCTCAGCCCAGCGGACAACTGACTGGACTTCACTCCCCCCCGAAAGATTTTATGGCCACCTCCAGGCAAGAGAAACCATATTTTTCGATAAGGCTTTTAGCATAAAATTAACCAACGACTCAACAAATATTTACCAAGCTTCCATCCAATAATGCATATCTGACCTGTTCATAATAACCAAAGTAGAGATACTACAAGAGTAAATAAAATGAGACCATGTTATATCCACATTAGCAAAGAAAGGTCACCCGTTTCAAAATATCAAACCACTTGATTCAATTTCTCGTTTGAAGTTAAGGTTCTTAATATAACTAGCTCTATAACATGTTAAATAAAACGAAGTTGATGAGATTATGAGGAAAGATTACTGTAAATATAGGTGGAATAAAGAAAGTGATAAAATTTTATTAATAAAATTATATAAAATAATTTATGAATATTTTTTTGGATAGTGGTTATGGAAAGAGTTTGGAAGATCTTTATATATTTTGTTTTTAATATATTTTAAAAAAATATAATATATTTCTTTTTTTTAAAAAACGAAATATATATACAAGATTAAGATTTAAAAAAAATTTTTTTTTTTTTAAAGTTTCACGACCGGGATTACGTTCTCCATGAAAATTTTGGAGTTTTACAATTATTACGTCCCCCAGTCGAAATGCTTGTTTCGACTGGGGTTACACTAAATTTCATCCCTCATAATAATTTTGTCTCCCGTAAACAATTTCGACTGAGGTTATACTAAATTTTGTCCCCTATAATAATTTTGTTCCCCGTAAACAATTTCGACTCCCGGTTTAATTACATCAGGAAACTTTTCGGGGCGTAAATTTTCTGTAAATTTACACCCCGAAAAGTTTCCTGATGTACGGGGATTATTTCGGGTTTCAGGAATTATTTCGGATTTCGGAATTGATTTCGGGGTCATTAAAAATTAAACTGGGGTCAGGTTTTTGATTTTTAATTTTCATCAGAAAATTTTAATAGGCAAAAATTTACGCAAATTTTCACTTCGAAAATTTCCGCAAATTTCCGACACCTTCAGAAATTTCCGCAAAAAATTTTCGCAACTTTTCACAAAGTTTTCGAAACTTTTCGCAACTTTTCACAAAGTTTTCAAAACTTTTCGTAACTTTTCACAAAGTTTTCGCAACTTTTCACAAAGTTTTCGAAACTTTTCGCAACTTTTCAAAAAATTTTCGTAAAGTTTCGCAAATTTTTCCATAAAGTTTTTAAAATTTACAAAATTTTTTATTATTTTTCAAATATTATTATTATCATTTTATTATTATTATTATTATTTTATTTACATTAATACAAAAATTTCCAAATATTTAAAATTATATTTTTTATTTCTTAATCTTCACTTTCTATATTTACTATTTCATTATGATATTCTTCATCTTCACCTTCTTCATCTTCGTCATCTTCGTCATCGTCATCTTCACCTTCGTCACCTTCTTCACCTTCTTCACCTTCGTCACCTTCATTTCATCATTTTTTTTACCTTCATATTCATTATTTTCTACTTTTCTTTTAGATTTTTTAAGATTTTTTCGTAGAGTTTCGACTTCAATACTTCTTTTCTTTCCTTTGTTTCTTTCGGGTTCTATCTGTTTTTCAGGATCTTTCTGTCTTTCTGGAGATACTGGTCTTTGGGGAGTTGGAGATAAGTCCGATTCGTATTCAAAACCTTCTTCATTTTCAATTTTTCTCTATTTTTTAAAATTTTGTTAGTTTTCGAAAATTTTAAAAATCGGGCGTGATATAAAATTTACTTACTAAATTTCTTGCAAGAGCCAGTTGTATAATTTCTTCTGACATTTTGATAACTTCATTTTTCGGGTTGAGAAAAATTTCTGAAATAGAAATCGCCCAGGCGATTTGAAGATTTGGAATATTTTTTTTCTTAGGTCAGACATTTTTAATTATTTTTGTCATATATGTGTCATTTTCGTCGTCTTCGATTTTTTCAAATAATTTACGGAAACAATTTGAAACAGCAAGTTTCTTCTTCCATGCTGCAATTTCAGATGCTTTCGCTACGTTACTAATTGGAGGTAACATATTGCTGAAATTTTCAAAAATTGCTGTTTTTACTCGCGCACACAAGGTGCCTCTAAGAGAACGGAGCCTTTTTGATAACTATAAATTTTTAAAAAAATTAATTACAAAACTCTTCAAAATATCAATTTATAGATTTTACTTACAGGTTTTCAAATTTTTTTTTCAAAATATGGTTTCCATTTACTACCCAAAGTGGAGAAAAATTCATTATCAGATTCTCTTAAAAAAAATTCGGCAGATTCTTTGAATTCGTTATAATTGGGATATATTTTTTTTCTAACAGGTTTTGAACAGACTTAATTATCACAGCCTATTTATAAAAATTGTTAATATTGCGAACATTTGCGAAATGTTCAAATTTTAATATTATACTAACATCTATACAAGCTTGATCATGTGAAAGTATGGCGACTTCTTCTTTAATAGTTTTTATTTCTTCTTTTATGTCTTCTTGATTTTTTTTAACTTTTTCTAGAAGTGTTTTTAGATTATCCAATTTCGAAAAGATTCTTCTTGTAATGGCTTGAAACATAAAAAATTTTTAGTCATTTTAATTTTTTTTTGAAATAATTAAACTAATATATTATTATACCATCATTCATTTAATCTACCGAAGACGAGGTTAAGTCTGAATCTTCAGATTCTAGTAGTGGATGTGGAAATAAAGAAGGATGTGAAGCTGAAGCCGAAGAAGGGCGTAAAGCCGAAGAAGGGCGTAAAGCCGAAGAAGGGCGTAAAGCTAAAGCCAAAGAAGGGCGTGAAGCTGAAGCCGAAGAAGGGTGTAAAGCTGAAGCCGAGGAAGGGCGCGAGGAAGAAGCACGTGAATATGAAGAGGTGCGCGAAGGGTTTTGTTTTTTTTTTTTAAATAATTTGTTCAAATTGCTCATCTTAAATAATAAATAAATATTTCATAAAAATAAACAAAAAAAATAGTAATGTTACGGAAAATGCAAACAAAAAAATTAAAATGTTATGGAAACTAATAAAAATACGTGCAGTATTATTTGATTATATTCTAAAGTATGTAGATTCGAAAGAATATAGCATATAGTAACAACTAATACATACATACCTTATTACCAGACAATAAAATAAAATTTGTAGCGTTATCGAAAAAACAAAAAAAAATGTCTGTCTAGAGTTGTTAAACTACAGTTTAAACTCAGTGTATTAATAATTTCATGTAAAGGTAATAGTAATGTTACGGAAAATGCAAGTAAAAAATAATAATATTACGGAAAATGAAAAAAAAAATCAAAATAAAAAATACGTGCAATATTATATAACTATATCTTAAGTATGTATATTTGAGAGAATATAAAGAATATAGCATATAATAATAATAGAACAAAGGCAAAAGACAGGAGACAAGGAGTATACCATTGTAAATAAAATAAAAAATACGTGTAATATTATATAACTACATCCTAAAGTATGTAGATTTGAAAAAATATAAAGAATATAGCATATAATAGTAATAGAGCAAAGGCAAAAGACAGGAGGCAAGGAGTATACCATTGTAAATAAACAAAATAAACAAAATATTTTTGTGTTACATATGTAATATTTTTGTGTTACATCATCAGTAAATTTTTTAAACGTAAGCCTTCGAAGTCCTTCACTCCGATAACCTTCGAATACCTCCAACATAAATATAATATTTACGAAGGTTATTGGTACCGAAAACTTTCATTTTTATTAATAAAACATAATACTCCAGAGGTTATTGATATCGATAACCTTCAATAACCTTTACTTTATTATAATAAACGTAATATTTGCGAAGGTTATTGGTCCAATAACCTTCAATAACCTTTGAAAACGAAATTATTACAATAACCTCCGACATAAAAAATTTCCTGATGATATGTAATACAAGATGGTAATATTTATTAAACTTACATTAATATAACGAATTTATCATATATTTTTCTTGTATTACAAATTTTATTATATATTTTCCTTATATTACAAATTTTACCATTTCTGTTTTAACAGAAAATGTTGCATATATTCGAAAAAATCACATTTATTTTACAGATATAGTATTTTTTATAAAATATTCTTTTTATATCACAGAATGTAATATAGGAAATTACAAAATAAAGAGAATTATTTATATATTTTCTTTAATACTCCATTTTTATAACAGGCAAAAAAAATTTTGATTTCTTTTTTAATTAAAAAAAATGTTGTATATATATTCGAAAAATCATATTTATTTTACAGATATAGTATTTGTAAAATATCACAGAATGTAATATAGAAATTACAAAGAGAAACATTTAAAATTTTATTAATTACTGAGAAAACTAATAAAAATAAAAATACAGATTTGAAATATTGGAAAAGATATTTAAGTACCATGAAAGAGTACCATTGACAATTTTTAAATTAAAAATAAAATCGAATAATTTCAATTCTCTTTAAAACAAAATATTGATTTTTTCGAAACAATTTGAACTTTTTTAATATTCTAATATAAACAATGTCTACAAGTTTTCAATGCCCACATTGCCCTCGTAATTTTTCAACACGGAATGCATACTCTCAGCATGTTAATCGATGCATTAATACTGTTTATTTAAGTACAGAAGAATCTAGTGAGGATATTTCAGATATTGTCTCAAGTGTTAACGAAATGTCATTAGATGATGAAGATTTTAGTCGCATAAATGAATTTCAAATTATTCGAGAAGAAAACTCACAAGTTTTTTACCAATATGAAAGTGATCAGGATTATGCTGGTGATATTTCTTTTGGTGAAATATCACATTCAAGTAATATTCCGGAGGAATATGAAAACTTTGATGAAATTTTACCCGCAAGTTTACAAAGCAATGAAGAACCCGTATCACATTCAAGCAATATTCCGGAGGAATATGTAAACTTTGATGAAATTTTATCCGCAAGTTTACAAAGCAATGAAGAACCCGAAGTTGAAAACATTAAAGAATTTCCAAATGAAGCATATGCAGATTTGATGGCACTTGTTATAGAAAATAATCTTAATAACAAAGCTGGAAATGCAATTATAAAATTCTTTAACAAACATTTGGATTTATCTCAATTGTCACCTCTCCCAAAAAACATCGAAACTGGACGAAAGTTCATGGATAAAATGAATATTTCACAATTGTCATATTCTAAATATTACGTACTTACTCATAATAGTCAAGATTATTTTGTTCATTATCGTCCCATTAAAAACTGTATTAAAAACCTTTTGTCAAATCCTGATATATTAAAAAATTTGATGTTTAGATATGAAAATTCGAAGGTAAATACTTATATTAGAAATTTCTTAATAATTAATAATTATATTAATAATTATATTAATAAACTGTTAGATCGAGGATGAAAAATCATAAAGAGAACAAAATTCTGGAAATTGGTGGAAACAGGCAGAAAGATCAATTTCAAATCACGTAAATATTTTGTCAATCATTCTCTATTCAGATGCAACTACTACTGATACATTAGGAAAGAGTTCATTATATCCTATATATGTATCTCTTGGAAATATTTCCACATGGAGAAGGAATAAAGAAGACGCGAAACAACTGTTAGGATATCTCCCAATTTTATCTGCTAAAAATGAAAAGGAAAAGAAATTTTCTGAATTTAAGGAATTGGCTCGCGAAACCTTTCATAATTCTATTAAATTTTTATTAAATCCATTATTCCAAGGTGATGGTGTTGATTTTAATATTGATGACAAAGATATTTGATTTTTTCCAAAAATATCCACTATAATCTGTGATTGGCCGGAAGCCTGTACGTTTTCGTTAACTTATAAATCAGCCAATTCGAATTATCCTTGTCATTTTTGTTTAGTTCAAAGAGAAGATCTTATTGATATAAGAAAAGATCAAGTGATACTCCGTAACCATGTAAATATGAAAGAATATTTTGATAGTAATACAAGTAATTTGGCAGGTTTGGAACAGGTCAATAATTACTTTTGGAGCATCCTGTAAGTTTGTTTATTTATATATTTAAATATTTATATATTTTAAGGGCATATTCTAACCTTATTTGTTTAAATTTAGAAATTTAAACATTTATGCAACCACTGTACCTGATAGAATGCATTACTTAGATCTAGGTCTATTCAAATATCAAATAGAATTTACTATGGAATTATTGAAGAAAAAAAAATTATTGAATAAAGTAAACGAAAGAATTGTGGATATTTCAAGACATTCGCAATTAAAAGTATTTAAAAAAGGGATACAATTATCCCGATTAACTGCAAGCGAATATAGAGATATAATGAAGATCATGGTGTTTGTGGTCGATGATTTACAAATTGAAGATCTTTCGGAAGTCTACGTGAAATGGAATGAAATGTATTTACTGAGTAGATCAGAAAAATTTAAAGAAAGTGATCTGGAAAATTTTCAGGTAAAAATAATTATCTGGAGGATATTAGAAAGGTTGATATACATAAATAAAATATTAATTTATTTAATTATATAGAAAGCAATCAATGATTGGGCTGATCTATTTATTGAATTATTTCAAAATATTTCGAATTCTCATTTGAAATTTCCGAAACTTCACTCATAGATTTGTCACATCGTCGATACAATTCGGGAATATGGAGTAATAAATGGATATACAACCGAAACATATGAAAGTTTACATAAAACTTATGTGAAGATTCCATATTGTCTCAGTAATAAGAAAGAAGTAGAAAAGCATATACGTGTTGTTCAAATCCCAAATAATTTGGGATTTGGGACGCCAAAATGCACAAATTACTAGTATTTGGGATTTGGGATTTGGGATTTCAGCAAAGGATACTAATTATAATTTGGAATTTGGAATTTGGGATTTCGACATTTGGGATTTTGGCATTTGAATTTTGAATTTGGGCGGCAGGTATAGAAAAGCAAATAATGGAAAATGTAAATAAAAAACAATAATTTATCACATAATATTTCGAAATTTAATAATTTTTTATTTTTAGATTCGACGCCGAGCAATTGTCTCGTGAAATCGTGTAGGAAAAACTAAAACTCCAATGGTTTTCGTGTACACCGCAAAATTATTTGACTTTGATCTTTCGGAATCCATGATTGAGCAAAATAAAAAAGATCTGAATTTGGATAAAAAAATGATAAAAGGTTTTGAGAAATTTATTGATTGCTTAAAAGTATATCTCAATATTTTGAATATAATTTCTGCCAAAGGCTGCCGAATAAAGATATATAGTTCCGTTACATTAAAAAATGGTGCTATTTTACGTACAAAAAATAATTTTCACCATAGACAATGGTTTAGTAATATTGTTGTCAATATGAATGAGGAGGAACTTTCTGAATATTTATTAGATAAAGGAATTTGTTATGCACAGGTATATATTAACTATTAAATAATTTTCATAATAAAATGTAGAAGATTACTTAACTCTTTTTTATTATTTAGACATTATTAATAACAGAAATAAGACTACCAAATAAATCACCAATGCATTTTGCACTTGTACAATGCATCAGTAAATTTTTTTAAACGTAAGCCTTCGAAGTCCTTCACTCTGATAACCTTCGAATACCTCCAACATAAACGTAATATTTACGAAGGTTATTGGTACCGAAAACCTTCATTTTTATTAATAAAACGTAATACTCCGGAGGTTATTGATATCGATAACCTTCAATAACCTTCACTTTATCATAATAAACGTAATATTTGCGAAGGTTATTGGTCCGATAACCTTTAATAACCTTTGAAAACGAAATTATTACAATAACCTCCGACATAAAAAATTTCCNAGATTCGACGCCGAGCAATTGTCTCGTGAAATCGTGTAGGAAAAACTAAAACTCCAATGGTTTTCGTGTACACCGCAAAATTATTTGACTTTGATCTTTCGGAATCCATGATTGAGCAAAATAAAAAAGATCTGAATTTGGATAAAAAAATGATAAAAGGTTTTGAGAAATTTATTGATTGCTTAAAAGTATATCTCAATATTTTGAATATAATTTCTGCCAAAGGCTGCCGAATAAAGATATATAGTTCCGTTACATTAAAAAATGGTGCTATTTTACGTACAAAAAATAATTTTCACCATAGACAATGGTTTAGTAATATTGTTGTCAATATGAATGAGGAGGAACTTTCTGAATATTTATTAGATAAAGGAATTTGTTATGCACAGGTATATATTAACTATTAAATAATTTTCATAATAAAATGTAGAAGATTACTTAACTCTTTTTTATTATTTAGACATTATTAATAACAGAAATAAGACTACCAAATAAATCACCAATGCATTTTGCACTTGTACAATGCATCAGTAAATTTTTTTAAACGTAAGCCTTCGAAGTCCTTCACTCTGATAACCTTCGAATACCTCCAACATAAACGTAATATTTACGAAGGTTATTGGTACCGAAAACCTTCATTTTTATTAATAAAACGTAATACTCCGGAGGTTATTGATATCGATAACCTTCAATAACCTTCACTTTATCATAATAAACGTAATATTTGCGAAGGTTATTGGTCCGATAACCTTTAATAACCTTTGAAAACGAAATTATTACAATAACCTCCGACATAAAAAATTTCCTGATGATATGTAATACAAGATGGTAATATTTATTAAACTTACATTAATATAACGAATTTATCATATATTTTTCTTGTATTACAAATTTTATTATATATTTTCCTTATATTACAAATTTTACCATTTCTGTTTTAACAGAAAATGTTGCATATATTCGAAAAAATCACATTTATTTTACAGATATANCAAGACATTCGCAATTAAAAGTATTTAAAAAAGGGATACAATTATCCCGATTAACTGCAAGCGAATATAGAGATATAATGAAGATCATGGTGTTTGTGGTCGATGATTTACAAATTGAAGATCTTTCGGAAGTCTACGTGAAATGGAATGAAATGTATTTACTGAGTAGATCAGAAAAATTTAAAGAAAGTGATCTGGAAAATTTTCAGGTAAAAATAATTATCTGGAGGATATTAGAAAGGTTGATATACATAAATAAAATATTAATTTATTTAATTATATAGAAAGCAATCAATGATTGGGCTGATCTATTTATTGAATTATTTCAAAATATTTCGAATTCTCATTTGAAATTTCCGAAACTTCACTCATAGATTTGTCACATCGTCGATACAATTCGGGAATATGGAGTAATAAATGGATATACAACCGAAACATATGAAAGTTTACATAAAACTTATGTGAAGATTCCATATTGTCTCAGTAATAAGAAAGAAGTAGAAAAGCATATACGTGTTGTTCAAATCCCAAATAATTTGGGATTTGGGACGCCAAAATGCACAAATTACTAGTATTTGGGATTTGGGATTTGGGATTTCAGCAAAGGATACTAATTATAATTTGGAATTTGGAATTTGGGATTTCGACATTTGGGATTTTGGCATTTGAATTTTGAATTTGGGCGGCAGGTATAGAAAAGCAAATAATGGAAAATGTAAATAAAAAACAATAATTTATCACATAATATTTCGAAATTTAATAATTTTTTATTTTTAGATTCGACGCCGAGCAATTGTCTCGTGAAATCGTGTAGGAAAAACTAAAACTCCAATGGTTTTCGTGTACACCGCAAAATTATTTGACTTTGATCTTTCGGAATCCATGATTGAGCAAAATAAAAAAGATCTGAATTTGGATAAAAAAATGATAAAAGGTTTTGAGAAATTTATTGATTGCTTAAAAGTATATCTCAATATTTTGAATATAATTTCTGCCAAAGGCTGCCGAATAAAGATATATAGTTCCGTTACATTAAAAAATGGTGCTATTTTACGTACAAAAAATAATTTTCACCATAGACAATGGTTTAGTAATATTGTTGTCAATATGAATGAGGAGGAACTTTCTGAATATTTATTAGATAAAGGAATTTGTTATGCACAGGTATATATTAACTATTAAATAATTTTCATAATAAAATGTAGAAGATTACTTAACTCTTTTTTATTATTTAGACATTATTAATAACAGAAATAAGACTACCAAATAAATCACCAATGCATTTTGCACTTGTACAATGCATCAGTAAATTTTTTTAAACGTAAGCCTTCGAAGTCCTTCACTCTGATAACCTTCGAATACCTCCAACATAAACGTAATATTTACGAAGGTTATTGGTACCGAAAACCTTCATTTTTATTAATAAAACGTAATACTCCGGAGGTTATTGATATCGATAACCTTCAATAACCTTCACTTTATCATAATAAACGTAATATTTGCGAAGGTTATTGGTCCGATAACCTTTAATAACCTTTGAAAACGAAATTATTACAATAACCTCCGACATAAAAAATTTCCAGATGTGGTATAATTTTATTGAAGAAACTCCATTTGTTTACGGCTGTCCTTTATTGAGATTGGTAGAGGTGTACAATTTTATAGAAATAGAAGCGATCGAAGATACAATTCATGTAGTTCCACGCTTTGATAAAAATAATGAATACTTTGTAATTTAACGAGACTGGTGTGGTCTTATCTTTATTCATTCAAAATATTTATAAAAAATACATATATAGAATAAAAACTGACTATAACAATTTACGGTTAACGGTCTGACCATCCACCTTAAGGCCAAGGGCACCTTATATGATAAGTGGTATTCCTTACCAAAGTCATAAACAAAGAAAATATTTGGAAGTACGTCATATCAACGTTAAATCCCACCTAACAACAACCACACCTCAACAACTCCAGAACCAACGCCCCAAAAGGACTAAGTTCCAAAAACACCATTATAACACTTTATAACTTGTATACCTGCTTACTAATCTACGGTGTCACCAAATATGTCCACCTTAATGTTGGTTAGACGAAACAAATGTTTCTTCCAGTGAATAAAACGGCTACTTTAACGAAACAAAGTTTCTTCCAGCGAAAACAAAGTTGGTCTTAACGGGAAATCTATCTCCTGCACGTATCATGAAAGTATTTAGCGTCAGTTTCTCATGGTCGACTTCTTTCCCTCCCATTCGAGATGGTATACGAACAAAGTTCTTCCAAAATTGTTCTTGTTGGTAATTTTCACACGTATCTATCCATTGGTATCATAACGGATCCGAAGATCCTCCCAAGAATAATCCATTTTGTGGCCTAATCTGTCCGACAAGTTTTCCAGCTAGCGAGACGAATCTACGGGAATTAAGTCGTGAAGGCGCATTGTTCNCCCAAAAGGACTAAGTTCCAAAAACACCATTATAACACTTTATAACTTGTATACCTGCTTACTAATCTACGGTGTCACCAAATATGTCCACCTTAATGTTGGTTAGACGAAACAAATGTTTCTTCCAGTGAATAAAACGGCTACTTTAACGAAACAAAGTTTCTTCCAGCGAAAACAAAGTTGGTCTTAACGGGAAATCTATCTCCTGCACGTATCATGAAAGTATTTAGCGTCAGTTTCTCATGGTCGACTTCTTTCCCTCCCATTCGAGATGGTATACGAACAAAGTTCTTCCAAAATTGTTCTTGTTGGTAATTTTCACACGTATCTATCCATTGGTATCATAACGGATCCGAAGATCCTCCCAAGAATAATCCATTTTGTGGCCTAATCTGTCCGACAAGTTTTCCAGCTAGCGAGACGAATCTACGGGAATTAAGTCGTGAAGGCGCATTGTTCAACGCAAAATGTTGGCGGATATCCAAAAAGCATTATAATCCAATAAAAAATATAAAACACCTAACTACTACCACACCTCAAACAACTAACCCTCTACTCAATTTCACAACACACACCCCGGCTACAACTAAAATACATCACACTCCCCCGTCCTCCCACAATTCATCACATCACACATCATTACCACCAAACATCACCTAAGTATCACCATACCCCCCAGATCACCTGCCGTTCATCACCTATGTACCACCGTACCACCAAATTTTTTCATCAGTACGTCACACCTAAACTGACAAGATCGACAATTCAGGGTCAAACCAAAATTTGACATTTCCCCCAAAAAGTTATTGACATGAAAACGAGGAAAATTTGTGGCGCAGACCCATAACCAATATATACGCAAAGTCAAACAGCTCCAGGGAAATTTCTTCGTTTATTCCGTTCGTTCAAAAACAAACTATCCAACCCAGAAAAAGGGAGCTAGCCCATACGTCCTGCCCCGGTTCGTCCTAAAGCTTCTACACTCCAAGACTATTTTCCAAGAAAAACAGAGAGTTTCGCCGTTTACGTCTTCTGCGAAGAAACTGGAACCAACTCCACCGACCAAACTTCATAAGTATTTAAGAAAAGTAGCCCCAACGTCTTCTAGTCTTATCCGGTTGCTACCTAACCTCCGACTTAGACTGCCTTTCGTAACTTCATAAATACCCACTTCAGTTCTTTACTGCAGAATTTGAGTGACGGACGGATAACCAGAAAGAGTTTTTTTTTTTTTTTTCTAATGAATACTTTGTAAATAAATATTTATTTTAATTTTGCATTATATTTTATTTTATAGTATATTATTATAAATTATTGTTGTATTATTTGTATTATATTAATAAATGTATTATTTTTTGAAGTTTCGTATTATATTAATATATATATAATGCGATATTTACTTTATTTCTTTGCCTCAATAATTCTATCATCCCTATTATTCTTTTTATTATTAATTATTGGTTTCTTTTTAACATGTAAAAATTTAATTAAAAACAATTATTTAATGAATTATCAAATATGTATACTATACATGTCGTCAAAACTATTGAATTGAGTCAGACGCAATTAAAATTAAGAAAAATTGGAGTTGAGTCAAGACAAATTTTGATTTTTACTAGTGATTGACGCAATTAGTTGAGTCAGACGCAATTAAAAATTGAAATTTTAAGAGTTGAGTCAAAGTCAAATTAGTTTTGACGACATGTATAATGTATACGGAAATATTCGATAATATTATTTTTTTATTTCATAATTATGTATCCTAAGATGATTTACAAAATTAGTTAGAATGATGTGTTTCAAAAGAAAGGAAGGAAGGATGACATCTAATGAAAGATAATACAAGTATGATAATACATTTAGGAAATATTCGAAGTTATTATTAAAATTTAGAAAATTTAGAAAAATGGGATACAAAAAAAAATGTATATAAAGAATCAGAATTCTTCTAACTTTACCATAAAATTTTCCAAAATATTTGCATAAATATTTAAATATTTATTTAAAATCCTCGAACATCTAAAAATTTTCGTAATGTCGCAAAAAACTTTAATTAGCTTTTATCAAGAAAAAAATAAAAAAAATAAAAAAAGAGTTAATGATCTTTTATCTGGAAGATTAAGTAATAATAAGGCAAAAAAAAGAAGAGAGATTTTCAATTTTGCAACAGGAACATCTGCTTCGGAAGCTCCGGAAGTATCAGAAGCATCAACATCGGCAGCAGCAGCAGCAACAAGAGAAGGATGGGAAACCGAAATGCAGAATATATTGATAGAATCAACAACACCAATTATAATAGAAAGTGGTGGTGAAGAACCGGAAACTCGTGCAACCAAAAGAAGAAGAACTGAAAAAGGAAGAGAAGAACAATATTCCGAAGGCGAAAGTAATATTTTAAAAAATTTTCAATAAAAATATTTTATAATAAATAATAATATATAATTTATTTTATTAGATGAATTTACGTTGGCAAGGAAAAAAAAAGAAGATTGTACATTAAATTATTTGGTGAAAATCGATAAAGAAGTTGAAGACCTTCGAAAAGAAGTTTCAGATATCCGAAAAATAATGGAAAATAGTAAAATGATGAAAGAAAGTGACGAAATGTATAACCAAACTTTTATTAATGTAAGTATTTTATTTATTTATTTTATTTATTCATTTTATTTATTTTTATAAAAAAAACTATTTTACTGATAATATTTTTTAAAAAAAAGAAAATTATTGGGGAGATTGTAAACAAGTCAATTTTTAAAAAAATTTACCCAAATTCAAAAAAGCTGAAAGAGATTTCAGCAAGATTTTTAACAAATAAATATCTGAAAATTTTTGAAAATTGGAGCAATAAACGCTGAACGTTTTATTTTGATATGATTCTACAAAGAAAAGTAAGTTTTACTGAATACATTATAATCCAGATATCTCAATAATTAACTAAAGATTTTGAATCATTTAAAGTTAGTAGAAAGACACCGGTCTAGAAGAGGAGCGTTGTCTACCCAAATCAGAAAATTGATATTTTCTGTATTTAGAAGTCTCCCTAAAATAAATATGAAGTCAACTCCAAGCGAGATAAAAGCTTGGAAATCATTATCAATAGTCAAACAGTGTTACGAAAAGTTACATTCAAAGTTGGAAAATGATGAAACCACCTGGTGTGGAAAAATCATTAACGAAACATGGCAGGATACTTCGAAAGTATCCAAAGAACAAATATCTTTCGTCGTAGCAATATGCGAAAGTTTCCTAAACTCAAATAATGAAATATTAAAAAATGATAATAAATTTTTAAGTAAAAGGTTAAAAAGAAATTTAGTAAGTATTAAAAATATACGGATTTTTTTGATTTTTTAATTTTTTTAAATACTAAAAAAGAATTTTATTAATAGAAAAAAATGGAAACCGGCCGAGAATTTGATTTGAAAAATTCGGATTCTAACGAAGAAACGGAAAGTGACTCAAGTATATCAGATGAAGATGAGGATGAGGATGAAGGAGAAGTGAGCAGAAATGAGGGAGAAGGAAGTGGAGAAAGAAGTGAAAGAGAAAGAAGCGGAGAAGGAAGAAGAAGTGAAGAAAGAAGAAGTGAAGAAAGAAATGAAGAAAGAAGTGAAGAAAGAGAAAGAAGAAGTAGAGAAAGAAGCGAAGAAAGAAATGAATGGGAATAGATTTCGAAAAGATCTGAAACATTAAAAAAATTCAAAAATATATATTTTTTTTATTATATTACATTTTATTATCAGTTTATTATATATTATCAGTTAATTATATTTTTACATAATAAAGAACGCATTGGTTTATTATAATTTTTTTTTTACATAAGATTTTATGAAATATTGCGAAAATAATGAAAATAATAAAAACTAATCTAATAACTCAAAAAATGGATGCCATAAAATATCCTTTATCGATTAATATTGTAAGTATTTGTAACTTCACTTGTAAACGAAAATAAGTAGATTATTAAATTATTATACCGAAATTATTATTCGGAAATTTACTGATGACTAGTATATATATATTAGTTTATTATATTTTTTTATATAATAAAGATTTTTATGAAATATTGCGAAAAATAACAATTAATTTAAAAGTGATCGAAAAAAACTAAAGAATTAATCTAATTTGAATATTTGAAAAAAAATAAAAAATAAAATTTATCGAAAATCTTTGGAAAATTCCGAATCGATACTAATGAAAAAGAAAAGAAAAAAGATGTTAGAAACAGTATTGAATAAACTGTGCACTGTTTTTAAGTAAGCATATTAGCGTTCGAGAGTATCATACTTCTAGACAGCAAGGTTATGAATAACCTGCTGAATGACTACCTGAAACTCTGAAAAATCACGGAAAAAGTAAAGAACAGCAAAGTTATGAACATAACCTACTGAACTACTACCTGTTACGCAGAAAAAAACCACGGAAAAGGTAACGCATCGTAGTATAAGAGTTGTGTTAATCAAGAAAAGGGAATGTCAAGAACTTTTTTTATAGGAACTCTACCCTAATCCATCAGTTTAACATAACCAAAGGGACTTAAGAAGTTTCAGACGATCCCAACCTCGTCAAAAACCAACATACTTACTTGAGAAATAAATAAATTTTTGAAAATTTCTGAAAATTTTTGTCCTAAAATTTCATGAGAATAATAATTTTTGAAAGAGTTCGAAACAAGATCATTCATTTAGTAAATAAACAAGATCATTTTGTGTTACAAAATAAAAAACATTTTTTATTTGACCAAAAATTTTGCAAATTTTCGTGAAAATTTACGGAAATTTTCGCAAGTTTTTCGAAAATTTTTTGAAGTGAAAATTTTCGCANAGTAAAGAACAGCAAAGTTATGAACATAACCTACTGAACTACTACCTGTTACGCAGAAAAAAACCACGGAAAAGGTAACGCATCGTAGTATAAGAGTTGTGTTAATCAAGAAAAGGGAATGTCAAGAACTTTTTTTATAGGAACTCTACCCTAATCCATCAGTTTAACATAACCAAAGGGACTTAAGAAGTTTCAGACGATCCCAACCTCGTCAAAAACCAACATACTTACTTGAGAAATAAATAAATTTTTGAAAATTTCTGAAAATTTTTGTCCTAAAATTTCATGAGAATAATAATTTTTGAAAGAGTTCGAAACAAGATCATTCATTTAGTAAATAAACAAGATCATTTTGTGTTACAAAATAAAAAACATTTTTTATTTGACCAAAAATTTTGCAAATTTTCGTGAAAATTTACGGAAATTTTCGCAAGTTTTTCGAAAATTTTTTGAAGTGAAAATTTTCGCAAATTTTATGCGAAAATCTTCCGGAAATTTTCACTTCGAAACTTTTCGAAAAATTGCGAAAAATTTTCAAAGTGAAAATTTTCCGGAAATTTTCGCCTTTTAAAATTTTCTGATGTTGGAAACATGTATATCTGACATATGTTCGTTGGTACAAAAAAATCAAGAATCGATTTTATTTCGGCATAAATCAAGAATAAATATATAATGTCGAATTATGGGATACTGAATTTTATCCTAAAAGCTGAGATTGTATTATTCCAGTCCATCACATTTTTGAACGATTTGTACCGATTAAGTATAAAATTTCAGATCGTAAAAATGCTAAAGAGTATTTAGCAGTAAATCCAATAAATAGAAAATATAATTTACACTAAAAATTATCTTTCTTATTTTATTCCGAAATGATTAGAATTATGTAATTTTATTAAAATTTCCATAAATACATAATAAATCAGAAATAAATGATAAATCAGAAATTTTGCATTAAAATCATCTGAATTCAGTAATTTTTCTTCCGAAATGATAAAGATTTTATTAAATTTTCTAAATTTCGGTAGAATTTAAGATAAATTTTTGCAGAAAGAGTATATTTCCGAAATTGACATTTCGACAGTATCAAAATATTGTATAAATTTCAGTACGAATTCAGAAATTCTGAATTTTGGTTGAAACTAAAATCTGAATTTCTGAATTTTGGCTAAAATTTATTAACGGTCAAATTTAAGATAAATTTTTGCGAAAAGAGTATATTTCTGAAATTGACATTTCGACAGTAAAATAGCATTAAAATATTTTATTAAATTTCAGCACAAATTCGAAAATTCTGAATTTTGGTTAAAACTAAAATCTGAATTTCTGAATTTTGGTTAAAATTTATTAACGATTGAATTTAAGATAAATTTTTGCGAAAAGAGTATATTTCCAATTTGAAATTGACATTTTGGCAGTAAAACAGCATCAAAATACTATATAAATTTCAGCATGAATTCAGAAATTCTGAATTTTGGTCAAAACTTAAAAATCACTTCAAAATTTTCTAAAATTTCTAAGAGCCAATTTTTTTTTAACAATTAGCTGAAAGTTAACTGAATTTTGATATTGCTGATTTGCCTTATTTCGTTTTATACGTGTTGCCCAAATCCCAAATAATTTGGGATTTGGGATGCCAAAATGCACAAATTACTAGTATTTGGGATTTGGGATTTCGGCAAAAAATACTAATTATAATTTGGGATTTGGGATTTGGGATTTCAGCATTTGGGATTCACTAGTCGAAAATTTATAAAAACTACACCTATCGGGTACCAGATAGGTGTAGTTTTTATAAATTTTCGACCAGTGATTTCAGCATTTGGATTTTGAATTTGGATGGCAGGTATATTTCGCTTACAATATTGTGAATAAAATATGCTTATTTTATATATAATTCCTAAATGTCTAATAATCGACAAGAAACAAAAATTCTTTTAATAAATTCTGAATTTTTGTCGAATTTTATTAATAAGCTGAAATATCATATTTTCGAAATGGATAAGCTGAATTTAGGCAGAATTGTTCCAAAATTTTATATTTCTGAAATGTCCATTTCAACAACAAAACAGCGTATCAAAATATTGTATCAAATTTCAGCATAAATTCAGAAATTCCAAATTTTGGTTGAAACTTCATCAGTAAATTTTTTTAAACGTAAGCCTTTGAAGTCCTTCACTCCGATAACCTTCGAATACCTCCAACATAAACGTAATATTTACAAAGGTTATTGGTTATTAATAAAACATAATACTCCAGAGGTTATTGATATTGATAACCTTCAATAACCTTCACTTTATCATAATAAACGTAATATTTGCAAAGGTTATTGGTCTGATAACCTTCAATAACCTTTGAAAACGAAATTATTACAATAACCTCCGACATAAAAAATTTCCTGATGTTAACTTAAAGTTAATTTTTAAGTTTCGATCAAAATTCAGAATTTCTGAATTTTGGTTGAAATTTATTAATGGCCGAATTTAGGCTGATTTTTTTGGCAATCAGCCGAAAGTCGGCTGAATTTTGATATTGCCGATTTGTCTCATTTCGACTAGTACTAAATNAAGCTGAAATATCATATTTTCGAAATGGATAAGCTGAATTTAGGCAGAATTGTTCCAAAATTTTATATTTCTGAAATGTCCATTTCAACAACAAAACAGCGTATCAAAATATTGTATCAAATTTCAGCATAAATTCAGAAATTCCAAATTTTGGTTGAAACTTCATCAGTAAATTTTTTTAAACGTAAGCCTTTGAAGTCCTTCACTCCGATAACCTTCGAATACCTCCAACATAAACGTAATATTTACAAAGGTTATTGGTTATTAATAAAACATAATACTCCAGAGGTTATTGATATTGATAACCTTCAATAACCTTCACTTTATCATAATAAACGTAATATTTGCAAAGGTTATTGGTCTGATAACCTTCAATAACCTTTGAAAACGAAATTATTACAATAACCTCCGACATAAAAAATTTCCTGATGTTAACTTAAAGTTAATTTTTAAGTTTCGATCAAAATTCAGAATTTCTGAATTTTGGTTGAAATTTATTAATGGCCGAATTTAGGCTGATTTTTTTGGCAATCAGCCGAAAGTCGGCTGAATTTTGATATTGCCGATTTGTCTCATTTCGACTAGTACTAAATAATGGCGCAATTCTGATTGAATGGCGCAATTCTGATTGGCTAGTGCAATTATAAAATTTATTAAATAATTATTTTTAAATTTTTAAAAATAATTAATTTTAGCTTTAATTTCAAATCAATTTTATATGACTAGGAGCAATTTTTTACTATTATATTCCTATGACAGATCGAAAAATCTGGTAGTACAAATAAAAAAAGACCAAAAACAATTTAGCTCGTGTAACATTAATTTTTTTTAAATGACTAGCTGGGTTAACACCTTTATTAAGTTTGTTTTTACATACAAGTATATAATTACATTTTAAATAAAAGCTAATTAAAAACACTACGAGAGTATTTCACCATTCAAATCCGGGCTACGAAATAATAATCCTATTCCGAAGAGACAAACACCCCACATTCGTCAATTAAAAAATATACAGTCACTGATCGTGACTAAAAAAAACTACCAACACCCCTATACACTCCTTTATGAACAACATCGTACCTACCAAAATATACTACTACTCTCCTACAACACCTTAGAGAACAACTTCTCACCCTCTATACTTTAAACATTACTCTCCTGGTGCTAACACGGTACTCAGCGGACCTTCTGGCTACGGTGAATTGTATGGTGGATCAGTCCGGGGCGAGCTTACATTGGTAATTTACTTTGCGAACCTAAGTTCTCCTACTTGATGTCTCGCATCCCGAAAGCTACATTTCCTCGATCAAGCTCCATCAGGAATTAAATATAAACGTTCTAGTGCGTCCAAAATACACCGATCTATAGCGTCCTATAAACACCACTTACGTTCATATAGTGTATTAAATATGCCGTTCTAGTGCGTTTTCCGAACGTTTCGTATATATAGCGTACTAGAACGCACCGTTCTAATGCGTTCTCCGAATGTTTCGTATATATAGCGTACTAGAACGTACCGTTCTAGTGTGTTCTCCGAACGTTTCATATATATAGCGTACTAGAACACACCGTTCTAGTGCGTTCTCCAGACGTTTCGTATATATAACGTTCTAGAACACCTCTATATAATTCCGGATGCTTGCGGATTATAAGTTAAAGTACCCAATAATTTTATTAACATTCTCATCTCCTGTCGACTCCTTTGTACCCCACGTATTCTCCCCAAATCAACTCGTCGATTGTCATCCAATTTCCACATGCTCATCCTTGTGATTTTTTCATCATGCGCCAAATGATCGTCATGATCGACAATCAGGGTCAAACCGAAATTTGACAAATCCCCCAAAAAAGTTACACTGGTCGAAAATTTATAAAAACTACACCTATCTGGTATCCGATAGGTGTAGTTTTTATAAATTTTCGACCAGTGTTATTGCCATGAGTAACATTAAAATTGACCAAATTATAGTTATTTTAAAACAATATATTAAAATATTAATATCAGTAAAATTAATTAAGAATTTTATCTGATCAACCTTTTGTCACATGACCAAAATTGCGCCAGCCAATCAGAAATTGCGTCTGAATTTAGCCAGAAAAAAATTAATTAGCCTTTAAGCCAAAATTTAGCCGGTGCAATTTAATTAGTCTTTGAGCTAGAATTTAGCTAGAATTTAACTGACGCAAAATTAATTAGTCAAAGGCGCAATTATTGAACCAGCCTTCATATCAATTGAGTCTTCCACCCTTAGCTATCAGGCAGTAAGTTGCAGATATGTCTCTTTTTAGAGTTAGTCTATGTCTCATTTTTACAATAGTTATTAAGATAAGTTGTGTATTTTATATTGTATAATAATAATGTAAGAGACTTTCTCTTTTTTTAATTAATAAATTTGGAACAAGGCCTCGCTGGAACATTAAAAAAAAATATTATATTTAATTGTTAAAATTAAATAGCATATTGCAAATCATTTAATCTGGTATCAATTAATATGTCAATTAAATTTTATAACTGTTTTAAATTCTTTAGTCCGAATTATAGAAATATAATTACATTTGATATTATCGTAAATTTTTTTAAATGTAAGTTTTTGAAGTATTTTATTCTGATAACCTTTGACATAAACATAATATTTGTAAAGGTTCTTGATACCGAAAACCTTTATTTTTATTAATAAAACATATATCTGTGAAGGTTATTGATATTGATAACCTTTGATAGTTTTCATTTTATTATAAAAAATGTAATATTTGCAAAGGTTATTAGTTCAATAACTTTTAATAACTTTTGCAAACAAAATTATTTCATTATAAAAAATTTCTTGATGATTAAAAAAATTGTTAAAAATATTGAAAATCATATTATATATTTTTTGAATCAAAGAGAGATATAGAAGGAAAAACTACACAATTATTTTTTTTGAGTTATTAGATTATGGAACAAATAATGAATTAAAAACTATGGATGAAGTGAAATTTAAAATAATTCCTATGGCATTTGCTTTATGCTTCAAAGTTAAGTTTGAATTGAAATTTAATATATTTATTATACAAGGACTAAATAAAAAAAATATAATCTAAGAAAGATTATACTGTATATATACTAGCTTTGTTGTTTTATAATTTTTATATGTTATTAGTAATTAAAAATTATATGCAAAATAATATTTATCAAGTTATTGTATGTTAAAGGAGTGTCAATATGATTACTTATTGTTACTCAGTTACAGATTCGATGAACATGATAATTTGGTATTTGGTAACCTAGAAAAAAATCAAAACAAACTTGCTGTGAAACGAAACCTGAAGAACAAAGAACAAGGTACAAAGAACAAAGAGATAGAACAAAATAGAATTACATTATATGTATCATTATGTATCATAAAAAACCTTAAATATAATTAATTCATTTTTGTTAAAAAAATATTTATAATTATTGTGGTTTTTATTGAAAAAATATTAAGCATGTAATTTTTATGCGAAAAATAAAGTAAGTTGAATACTTGAGTTTAAGTTCTAATGCACGGGAATCTTAACTTTAAGCTTTTTAAAATTTTAATATGATTATTGGTGTAACCTGGGAATGTTGATTGTGGCTTTTACTTCAACCCTAATACATCCATACCTGGCGTGATGCAATTCGCCAAAAATAATTATTAATATAAATATTCAAGCCACTCCACTTAATTGATATTTGTAATTGTTTATAAATAAAGAAATAAAAAGCAATCCAATACCTTGGTTTTCTCATGACACAGATCCGCTGAAGATTTACTAAGATCAGCAAAGATTATGCAAGATGGAGACTAAATTATTACGTATGTTTTATGTTTTTCATTTTGTACGCATTTAAACTCTTTTTTTTATATGAAAATATAGCAAATATGGCTCAGAAATTAGAAATGCACGCTTTCGAAGATAAAAGTTTATTAAGAGAAGCATTAACACATACGTCCTTTATTTATGAAAATCCAAATTCGGGTTATTCAAATGAGCGTCTCGAATTCTTAGGTGATTCGGTAATATCATGCATTGTAGCTGACTACGTTCATGAAAGGTTTCCAAAATATAATGAAGGTCAATTAACTCAATTACGTGCAAAAATGGTTTGTCAAGAAACATTGGCACTTTTTACTGAAAAACTTGGTTTGAATGAAAAACTTCGAATGGGTGCAGGAAGCTATACAATAAAAAATAACGAAAAAATTAGATGTGACACCTTCGAAGCATATATTGGAGCAGTATTTTTAGATGTGAAAAAAGATTTGACGAAGGTAATGGAGTATATGAGACCACTCATCGAACCTTTTGTTGATCTATTGCCAGAAATAACAGAAAAAAGTGAAAAAGTTGAAAGTGACGATATATTTAATGATGTTAAACCGAATAAAGATATACATTTAGATTCTATTGGAAGTTTACAAACGTGGGCACAAAGAAACGGATATCATATACCATTATATAGTCAAATATCAAGAGAAGGTACCCCCCATGACCCAGTTTTCAGTTTTGAAGTTCGAATTGGAGGACCAAATATTGTGGGTACAGGTAGTGGGAAAAACAAACAAAGTGCTAAGAAGCAAGCAGCGGCCGATGCATTAAATAAAGTAAAAGATATGGATGTCACTGATGCGTTAAACAAAATAAGAGATCTCGATTTGTTTACTGAAACTAATAATGAAAATGGACCATCAAATTAATTAGAGAATATAGTGAATAATAAAGTTCATTTTGTTATCAACAATAGTTTCAAAATAATTTCGAGAGGGTGACCTTTAATATAGGGAAAATATAAAAGAGAATATAAGAGAATATAAGAGAGAGATGTGGGGAGAGATGTGGGAAAGATGTGAGATGATGCAGAGGAGATTATAAATATTACGAATTGAATTAATGTTATAATTTATTGTTTATTATAATTATACGGTTAATGTATATTAAGTTTTCATTACATTTTAGTGAATATTTATTGTTATAATTATCTTAAATTTTTGTTGTAACTTATCAACTTATCTAGAAAGTAAAATAAATAAATTAATTAAATTAAAAATATTTGCTCACTTGAATCTGTCATGTGATTAATAAATTATTTGTAAAGTTTTCTATGGATTTAAGAAAAATGAATTTATTTATTTATTTTTAATTCAATGGCTCAAGTAATATATATTCTTTTTGCGATAATCTAAATCTAAGAAAAAAAAACAAATTCAAAATATTCAATTATATTTCTCTTCACCTTTTAAATAATTCTAATAACTCCAATTCATCAAAAAATTTCGAAAATGTCTCATGAAAATCACAAAGTTTTATCATCTCAATCTTAGGAAGATTGAAATCTCCAATATCGAATTAAATTTGCGTGATCTCTCCAAACCCACACAATTCAATAGCCTCTTAATTCAATAGCCTCTTGAGCATTATTTAAAACCTATCCATTGTCCTTAAACACTCTTATATATTATGCTAAAACATTTAACTTTAGTAACGACAGTAGCCTGCGCCAAAGAAACGGTTATAAATACTAATCACTAAAGTAATGAGGAGTCAAATAAAAGTATTAAAATAAAATAAAATAATTGTCTTTTAATTGGGTTAATTCTTGCAAGAAAAATCCTTGACTTCAGAATCTTTTTCTCTTCTTTTTTCTAGTGCCGCGATGTTTTGTAATTCTTCGATCGAGAAGCCATTAACTTGCTAATCTGCAAATACCGTGCAATGGAAACTTTGCTTTTTTCTTTTATTTTAGAGCGAGGCGTTTAGACATTTTTTTGTGATTCTTATTAGAAAAAAATAAACAAATAATAGTAACTTTATTTATTTTATGCAAAATATATTTAGATTTAAATTGTCAAGCTATTCCAATTTATATACTACCACTTATCAACATCATTTTCTGTAATTTCATTCTGAATCTATTTATACAACCCTGTTAATGTCTCTTCTACCTCTATTGCATTTGAATTTACCAACAAGTTATATATTTTGTTCCAAACGAAACTTACAAACTAGAATTGTACTGTCCATAACGATCGTAAAGAAAAATGTTATTTACATTCAAGATGTGTGTAGATCAACCGTTTCAAGTTGTTATAATTCTTAAAAAGAAGAAATGGAATACAATTATAATCAAAATACTTAAAATTTCTTGTTTATGAAACACAGAATGATTAACCTAATAAGTAAAATACTTAATTTCCCACCACAGGGACGGAGATAAATTCTCTTTAGTTATAAAAATAAAATGCAACTTTATGGTCTAATATATGTTTTAGATGATGATGAACCTGAATTGCTTGCTTTGCAAAATGTTTCAGTGGAGGCTAATGGTAAGAATTTTTTAATATTTCAAGAAATAATTTTAATTTTTTAAAATTCTATTATAAATCATGTTTTCGAATTTCCAGACTGATTTTTTGTTTCTTTCTTTTTTTTAAATGAAAATTCGTTATGATTTTGAAAATTAGTCGTTGATATGATCTCTGAAGGTAACAATCAAATTTCATGTTTCAATATATATAGAGATATATATATTAATTATTCGTCCTTTCTTTGACTAAAAAAAAAAATAGTCGAAATTTGTCAAACCTACAAAAATACTACATCCAAAACCATTGAAGCTTTATATAAATTCCCAATATATGAGAATTCTGCCATTTATAAATTTGAAGTGGAAATTGATGGTGATAGGAAAATTAAAGGAATTGTTCATGAAGCCAAAGAAGCGGCTCAAAAATATAAAGAAGCTGTAGCAGTGAGTATTCTTTACAATAATATCAACCATGTAATTATATAATGTTATAATGAAACAAGAATCTTTATATTATGACAGAGTGGTTATGGCGCCTATTTATTTGAAGAAGAATTATCTGATGTCTTTCAATGTTCAGTGGGTAATCTCACTCCTCAGCAAACCGTGGTAATTAAAATAACTTATGTCTCGGAATTGAAACATGATTCAGAAGATGAACGTATAAGATTCGTATTACCTACAACGATCGCTCCGAGATATGGATCCTCAGATGGATCGCCTTTAAATCCGGGATCTAATGATGGAAAAGTGCTTGTACCTGGTAATGTGCCCCCTGTCTTGAATGCTACACTAAAAGTTGAAGTTACATGCAGAATGACATCGATGATTACAAGTATCGAATCTTCATCACATTTGATTACCACCGAATTGAATATTGGTGGAGATAATAAAGTGGCAAAGATCCAATTGGCAGAAGACATTAGATATTTGCAAAAAGATTTTGTGTTGGTGGCTAAAAGTAAAGATTTGGATCAACCGAGGTAATCATAATTATAATATTTGATATATTATCATTACATATTAATTTCGTTCGAATTTATAATTTTGAATTACAGGGCGTTCTTGGAATATAATCCACGAACAGAAACAAATTGTATAATGTTAACTTTGGTACCATATTTAGCTTCTGTTAAATCTACACCCACTGAGTTAATATTCATAATTGATCGGTAATTCAATATATATATATGTATATGCTTATATATTTACATATACACTTTAATGCAATAAGCAACAATATGATTAACAATCTTTCCTAATAAATTATAGCTCTGGTTCTATGGATGGAGATCCCATCAAAAAAGCCGGGGAAGCTTTAGAACTAATTCTTCGCTCATTACCCGAAGATAGTATATTTAATGTAGTATCATTTGGTTCAAATTTTACATCTTTATTTCCGGAAAGTAAACCTTACACAGAAGAAACTTTTAAAGAGGCATTGGCTCATGCAAAATCCATGGATGCAAGTTACGGTGGAACTGAAATTTATAATGTATTGCAATGGGTGTTACAGACTTCGAAAAAGGATTTTCCCACCGCGATATTTGTACTAACAGATGGACAAGTATATAATGTCGACCAAATTGTTAAATTAATCTCTGATTCCTTATTAAAAAGGAATGAACAATTGCGATTGTTTTCATTGGGAATTGGTGATTCAGTTTCGCATAATCTGGTGGAATCTATTTCGCGTGCAGGTAAAGGATACGCTCAATTTGTGACGACCCAAGAAAGAATGGATAAAAAGATTATTGGAATGTTGAAAAATGCTGTCAAACCGCCTCCTGTTAAAGGTTTTAAGATTACATGGATAGATGAGGAAAGCAGTACAGATAGCGATGACAAACCATCAGCTTCTTCTTTCCTCAACTTTTTCAAGAAAATGTCCAACGACGCCAACATCACATCAACATTGAAATATCGTTCTACCCCGTACAAAATACCCATTCTTTACTCAGGTGTCAGATTTATAATTTATTGTTTTCTATCCAAAGAAGTTTCCCCACCCAAACATATAATTCTTGAGGCTACTTGTGAAGAAGGGCCAATTCGTTTGGAAGTACCAATCGATCCAGTAATTTTGCAAGGATCAAAGATACACACATTAGGTGCAAGAAAAATGATACAAGATTTTGAAGAGGGAAGTTCTTATCTGCATCGAATTATGAATGACAATTTGGATCAAGAAATTGTTCGAGAACAGATTATAAACTTGGGCAAGGGATTCAGTTTGACATCAAGATATACTAGGTTATTAAAATATTTATATATGGTTTTTAATTTGGCTGAGAAATTATTTATTTTTTTTTTGTTTTAGTTTTTTGGCAATTGACGAACGCGAGAATTCTCAAATATCTACGGCTAAAATTATACCAAAACAAGAACTTCAGCAGCCGCGAATTGGGTACGCGGCGAGGAGATCTATTGTTGGATCTCCGCGATTTAAATCCACTGCGAGGAGATCTACTGGTGGCCTTCAGTTTATGTCGATGACACAGAAAATTTCACTCATCAGCAACAACATAAATAACAACAACAATAATAATAATAATAAAAGTGATGAAATTGATGATGATGACAATGATGAAAATGATGAAGATGAAAATGATGAAAATGAAAAGTTGTCATTTAATGTGAAGCGTGGCGAGAATGTAGAAATATTGTATAACTTCTTGAGATTACAATCATATGATGGAAAATTTTTAGCCAGTAAGGAGTTTTATAAGTATTTTGATAATGGTGGAGATAAAATTAATAATAACTTGAAAAAAAGTATTCCTAAAGTAGAGAAAGAAAGTAAAGTTATCAAAGAAGAAATTTGGACGACATCAATTGCCATAAAATATTTGGAGATTGTGCTGTTTCCCAAATTTAAAGAAGAAAGTGAGATTTGCTTTGAGAAAGCAAAAAAAGTTTTAAATAAATTGGTAATAGAAAATGGAGATGGATGTAAAGGAAATGATTCAGAGGAAAAAGTCAAATGGGTTTTAGAAAAGGCTGGGGAATGGATTACAAAATGGGTTAATGAAAATTAAAAAAAAAAATTTATATTTCATATGTTTTATATCTTTTGTAAATTGTGAACACAAAATTACAGGTTAAAAATTCAAATGTAATTGATTACAATGTTACTAAAGTATTTTCTTCAATTAAAATAAGTGAAATCTAATATAATAATTTTCTATAGTAATTCATTCAAAGAATATTTTTCATTTTTTACTAATTCTTGAACTTCTTTGAATTCCTTACCTTACCTGCATTCCCAACCAACCAACCAACAAATTCCTTACCTTATCTGCATTCCCAACCAACCAACCAACATCTAAATAAAAAAATTATTCCTTATATTTATATATTGTAAAAGTTTATCTTTGACTTACAGCCCAATACGAACACTGTGCATCATTTTTAAAGTTTTTTTTCAGTATAATTAATAGTATGTTTTTGATCAGAATCATTACCTATTAAATTTTAATAAAAATAAAGAGTTTGATAAAATTGCAGGTTTTATTAAATAAAAATATGTACATATTTGTACATACTTTCTGATATTTGTACATACTTTCTGATATTTTTGTCAACTCTTGAAGTTGTTACATTATTAGTATTCGATCTATCAATAGTTGATTTAGCTTTCAGAAATTATAGTAAGTATTAAAAAATTGTAGTTTTGTAGATTTTACTTAGGAAAATTTAAATTCTTGTTCGGTAATTCGCGAATCTTGACGGTAGAGATTTGTATAATTTTTCTACTTTAGTTCGTGCAAATTTCATCAAAATTTGTATAATTAATTGATTCTTCGATGTATGATATTAATCCAATTAAACTCCGTTTTGAGAATTCTGTTTTTTCAAAGTACATTAAAATAATGTTTATGGATACTGTTGAACAAAAATTACTTTTTTTAAAACGTAAATAACGCAAAATTTTATTATAAAACCTACTTTGAGCCATTAATTAAAATTGTTTAAAATTGACCTTTGCATATATCTATAAAATTTTAAAAGCTAGTTACAGGTAAAGACAGTGTACCAACACGTGACTATAAAAGAGTATGACGCATTAGAGTTCCATGAAATTTTAACAAAACATTTACTGTATTTAATTTTTTTGATAAATAATAAAATAAAATGCTTTCGAAAGCACCTAATAAAAAATCGCACCCCATGGATTACAAACGTCAAGAGTATTTTTACAATACTATTCGCCCTTTTGTCCGAGATGAATTTAAAGATATTACTTGTTCAAAAAGCCATTATGGAATGCAGATGAATAATTCTTGACTGCGATGAATCAAAAATTAATCGGAGCCTAGAAATATTATTAAATATTATTCTTCTGATAATTTTCTGAGCTTATGCACCTTTTTGCAGCACGCCTTATCCGTTTTATTGAGAAAACTATAAATTATTAAACTAACCATTAATTAACATAAATATAAATTAATCTCTAGGGATGAACAATAACAATTATGTATCGTATGCACATAAAAATCCCTTAGAAAATCTTTTATTATTTGCTACCAAATATGGAAAAATTAAGTGAATTCAAAAGGAGTGAAAAAACTAAATGTAATAAATGTTTTACAACATTTGGAAAGTTAAATATTATTCTTTTGCATTCACTTAGTTACTCGTTATGTTAAAAATTGATAATTATTGTTTCAGAGTGTTTTTTTTAGTTTATCCATTTTGTATTCAATTATACCAAAAGATGCATAATGAACTCATATTATGATCACACTGCACACATTGGAAAATATAAAAATAACCTCCAAGGATATTTTGAAATTCTTGCCTGACCTTTTTGGCGAAAAAAATATACGACCATATTTTTTTTTTATTTTTTAAATAATAAATATCCTTTATTTTTTAATTATAAAAATTTATTATTATTTTTTTTTTTTTAAAAAAATAGCAATAAATTTATTTATTAGTTCATAGTTCATAATTCACCTTTAAAAAAATCAAAAAAAAAATAATAATCAAGGATGTCTTCTTGGAATGTCAAACCCACTTTTATGATTTTATTATTGACAATTTTTATGTTTGTTTATTACCTTCCTGTTACTAATGGCATTGTTATTCCCAAAGGTAAATTATTATTATTAAGAAAATAAATAAAAATTATTTATATTTTTAATATTCACTCTTAATATATTGAAACATATTATATATATATATTCCACCAAAATTCATTTTTATAGACTTTACGAAACGCGATTCAGAAGATGATCCTTATGGTATTAACAAAATTTGTGGAGGTAAATAATAATAATGTTCTCGTTTCTTCTTTTTTTTTTTTTTTTTTAATAATGTCTCGTTTCCTGTTAAATAATAATCATATTTCGTTTCTTCTCATTTTCTCGTACGATAATTAAGGTTTCCAATTCAAAACACCTTTAGATAATAAAACGATTTCAACTGATGAACCTCTACACTTCTATAATGGCTCATATATCACGTGTAGTTGGGAAAAGCAACCAAGTTCTCAAGTAAACAGAGTTATAGATGTTGAATTGTTTACGACCGAAGGTCTTATAACAATTTTACGGAGCGAAGAAATTCCTATGCCAAATACTCAAACCGAAGATGTTCAAGTTTTGTTAAATATTCCATCTGGAGTTATGTTACCGCAAAAATTTTTGTTAAGATCTTTCGCAGGTACTGAGAGTGGTCCTCATTGTACAGCATATACGTAAGTGTCAAAGACTAAAAAACTGAAATAAAAAATCAATTTTTTTAAGTAAATATTTATTAACTCTTAATTTTATTGTTATTATTTTTTTAAACAGTAAAGAANTCGTTTTTTTTTTTTTTTTTTTTTTTTTAATAATGTCTCGTTTCCTGTTAAATAATAATCATATTTCGTTTCTTCTCATTTTCTCGTACGATAATTAAGGTTTCCAATTCAAAACACCTTTAGATAATAAAACGATTTCAACTGATGAACCTCTACACTTCTATAATGGCTCATATATCACGTGTAGTTGGGAAAAGCAACCAAGTTCTCAAGTAAACAGAGTTATAGATGTTGAATTGTTTACGACCGAAGGTCTTATAACAATTTTACGGAGCGAAGAAATTCCTATGCCAAATACTCAAACCGAAGATGTTCAAGTTTTGTTAAATATTCCATCTGGAGTTATGTTACCGCAAAAATTTTTGTTAAGATCTTTCGCAGGTACTGAGAGTGGTCCTCATTGTACAGCATATACGTAAGTGTCAAAGACTAAAAAACTGAAATAAAAAATCAATTTTTTTAAGTAAATATTTATTAACTCTTAATTTTATTGTTATTATTTTTTTAAACAGTAAAGAATTTGACGTATGTGGATAAAATATAAGATAAAAAGTATTCAAAAATAAATTTTAACGAACAGATTTTTTATGTACAAAGTTCAGAAGTAAGATATATTTGATATATCTAATATATTTATTTTATTTTATTTTTTTTTGCATATTTAATTATCATAATTACAATATGCATACATATTTTAAATTCGTAATTCCATAATAAAGTTTTTAATCTTAAAAATATTTATAATATCAAATAAATTTAAATTCCAGTTGAAACCATGGGTTGATTATAATATTCTAAGTGTTTTTGTCACCGACTTTTTGAAATAATCGGCTAAGCTGGATAATAAATATATTTTTTTTATTAGTCGAAATAAAAATGCGTTTTTTTTTTGCGCGTGATGTAGTTTACAACAATAAATTCTCTTTATTAATTTGATTAATTTATTTCACATTTTAAAGAAAATTCTTAATTATAAAATAAAAATATGAATAAGAATTTATACTCTGACCAGTATTAGAATTTTTGGAAAATTGAGTCATTCTTAGGTTTTTGGAAGATTCGAATAACTGAGAAGTCTACGGTATAAATTTTTCCAAATCTCAACATCACGCAATTTAATTTTTCCATTGCATATTTTTTTTAAGCCAT
Source organism: Diversispora epigaea (assembly GCA_003547095.1). Classification (NCBI taxonomy): domain Eukaryota; kingdom Fungi; phylum Glomeromycota; class Glomeromycetes; order Diversisporales; family Diversisporaceae; genus Diversispora; species Diversispora epigaea. The sequence goes on along the minus strand of PQFF01000099.1, from coordinate 79,151 downwards.
ATGTGGTATGGCGTAAAATCATTAACTATTCATAAGCCATAATTCCAAAAGAATAAACATTAACTACTTTAGTATATTTTTCTTCACTTATTACTTCAGGGGGCAATAAACCAAAATTATTTCTCTTTTTCAGGATTAATTGAAGTACTATACTATAAGATATTTATGTGCTAATTTAATTCTAAAATAATTTCTTAAATGGGATAAAATATAAATATGTATTACATCCATTGACCTTTCTCTTAATATATCCATCAAATCACTTAGCCAAATATATTGTTCTTTTGCTATTATCATTTTTGAAATGTTTGAGCTACATGCACGGCTGGCACCTTGGAGACAATATATTTTTGGAGCATATATTTAATAAGATAACTTCTTTTTGTTCACTTATAATGTTTGTGGTAAACGTAAAAAAAAAATCGTAAAATGAAATTTTGCTGGAATTCACATCTAGACGAAAATTTCATGTAAAAAAATCACATCGGATTATTTATAATTATATTTATCTCCGAGGTCGAAACAATTGTATCTTATGAAATTATCATATCATCTAATTGGTGACGCGTGATTGGTAATATCAGATTATTATTTGTACTAAATATTCTAAATATTCTAAATTTTCACATTTTATTTTTAGAATTTTAATTTTTTTACATAATAATACCTAGTTAATTACATATAAATCGACATTTCAATGTCACCTGAAAACTGACAATTTCTTTTATGATGTAAAATAATGCATTGCATATTATTATTATGATTATCATGTTTAAGGTAAATAAAAAAAAGTTCATTGTACGATCCACATGACACGATGAAACAAGAAATAATTTTGTTTATATAAATAAAATACAGAGAAATGTTTTCGCAGCAACAAAGTGGTAGATATAGATATACAGTATATATATTCAGTTATTCAGTTTCTATATTTAGATACAACAACTCCGAAATGAAATATATACATATATATAAATATATAAATTGGTTATTTTTTTTTTGAATTTCTTCTTTATTCCTTTCTCGTCTTCTATACAAACCAACATATATATAACATTATAATAACATATAACAATATAGCAATATATAAAAATAACTCATTCATAAACAACAACAATAAGCAAAAGCAAAAGAAAAAGCAAAAGCAAAAAAAAAAAAAA
>PQFF01000099.1:59186-77767 GCA_003547095.1 Diversispora epigaea | reverse complement strand
AAAAAAAAAAAAAAGAGAAATTAACAAATTAAATAAAAATGAAGGAAATTCCTAATGAAATTTATTTATTAATTATAGAAATTGGAGAATTTACAATAGCCGATCTTAAAGAATTAACATTTGTATGTCATCAGTGGGCCAGAGTGACATTACCTTTAATATGGCAAACTCGTAAATTTATTGAAAATGAATCACTTCAAACATTTAAAAAAATATTAGAAAATGATAAACCATTTTTACCTTACGGTCAATATATAACCAGACTTCAAATTGAAGAATTAGATAAAACTCCACCAATTTTTATTGATGCGGAGTTAATTAACTTAATTGCTAATCATTGTCTGAATCTTAAAGAATTAACTTTTCGATTTTGTCAAAAAAAACGTCGTCGAAATAATGATAATAATAATGATAATATTAATAACAACAACAATAATAATTATTGTAATAATAATGACAGTAATGATAGTAATAGAGTATGGGAATTACCTTTAGAACTTTTAGGAGATAGAATAATTAATCTTACTTTATTTGCATATGAACATCGTGAAATAAGTTCCGAACCAATGAAATCTCGGGCTCAAACTATTTTGGACAAGATATATGAAGATGGGGATGATGATAACAATAACAATAATAAAAAATCTAAAGTACAAATGATATTAGATAAAATACTTGGTGATTCTGGCAGTAACGACAATAACGACAATAACGACAATAATAACAATAACGACAATAATAACAATAACGACGATAACGACGATAACATTAACCTAAGCATTGACACTATTAACGATAACGACGATAGCATTAACAATAAAATTAATAACGACAATGATAACATTAACAAAAATATTAATATTGATGATACAGATATAAAAGAGGATTCACAAATTATATCTAGTCATAATAGTCATGATGGATTATGTGAAATATTGCGTCTTGGTAATATAAAAAGTATTAGATTATATTATCCTTCTATGACTCCGAATGTTTGGGAAAAGTAAGTTCTCATTATCGATGATATTAATAATATATATTCGATATTAACTATATATATTAACCATATATTTTAACTAACTATATATTTAAACCATTCATTACAGATTTATACGAATGTCAGGAAATTCATTATTGGCGATACGAATAATGCTTAGTTCCATTACGTTAATAGATTTTACATCATCAGATATAGTTGAATTATTTGGTAAATATTGTCCAAACTTACGTAATTTTGATATTGAACATTTTCAATGTGAACCGGTTTCCAAATCCGCTATATCGGTTATGCTTAAAAATTGTCAAAAGTTGGATAAAATTGATATTCCTGCTGAGGATAATGCATTAAATATTTTACATTATTCAAAGGTAAATTAATAGCAGCATTTATTATTTATATTTTAAATTTTAATAATTTATTTCTCTCTCTCTCTCTCTCTCTAACAACAACAACAATAAAATCATTATCATAACATATCATTTTTTTTATATTATAATTTATATTTATAGTCTCTCACAACGGTATATTTTTCGGAAACAGTTCAAGGATCAGCATTACAAGCTGATGAAACAATGGAAAATCTTCGTTGTCTTTCAATTTTAAAAATAAATGGTAAAAGTGATTTATCATTTTTATCAAAATTTCCCAATATAAAATATTTATTTATAGGGGATTTTAGTCAAATTAATGATTATTCATTTGTTAATATTGGGAAATCCCTAATAACTAAATTAGAATTAGTTAAAACACCTACAATCACAGATAAAGCATTACTAATATTATCATCCATGCCAACGTTAGTTAAATTCAATATTCGAGATAGATTACAAAATGTTACAGAGCAAGGATGGTTATCATTTGTCAATAGACCTGAAGGGTGTTCGTCATGGGTAACATTATCAATTGATGATGGAAGGCAAATTAATTCTAAATTTTTTATGATATTAGATAAGAATCATCCAAAATTAAAAAGGGTTAGTATTAGAGGATTAAATTATAATTTACATTCAGAAGAAATCATGAATTCATTAAAATTTAGTGAAGCATGGCAATTTTATAAAAGTAATTCTCATTTACATTGGCCAATTAGAATAGAGAGTGGGAAGAATAGGATGAAATATATTCAGAAAGATGTTTACAGAGGTTCTTATTAACTGTTACTTATTAATAATTAATTGTTCTTTATTATTGTACGTATTGTTACTTATTAATAATTATTAATAATTAATTGTTATTTATTATGTGCGTATTGATGGGGGGTTTTATTGATTGTTTACATATCAATTTAATATTAATATTAATATTTAATTTATTTCATTTATTCAATATCATATCAATTTATTCATTTATTAATTTCATTTATACAAATATTAATTTATTTATTAATCCATTTTTCCATTTTTTCATTTATTCATAAATATTTTGCTATGAATTCTAAATGAATAAAAGAATGATTGTTATAGATTAACAATGATTATTATGATTATTCTTTTTGTTTGATAATATTTTCTGAATTGTTTATTCATTATTTGGAAAGTTCATTAAAGTTTATTAAAAAAAAAAGTTTAAATGTAGTGTATTCTATCAATCAAACCAAATATTAAATGTTTTAGACTATTATAAACTATTATTTCATTATTTATTTCAAAGAAAATGTCAGAAGAAAGTTGTAGAAATCGTAATCAATTTCATTATAAGCAAGTTCAAATCCAAGATATAATTACATTACTATTTGATATGAATTAATTGAATTACATAGATATTTAATTCATAATATTTTAAATAAAGTTGGTAAACAGATTTCTTTTGCTAATAATCAAATCATTAAATCTACTAATAATCCTAAAAATATTAATATTATTAATATTAACTGAGAAATATCAGGTAAATTATCAATATTTCATAAATCTTTTTATATTTATGATAATAATAAGTTAATTCAATTAAAGATTTCTGGTGTTTTATTGGTATATATAACAAGCAACACACCGAATATCAAGAATTAAAATATTTTCTGAAAAAATATTTTGGTAGAATCAAAAATGTAGGTATTGTCAAGTGCAAAGTAATTAATAAAATATTTAATTCTCTTATAATTGTAATCTAAAATAATAGGCATACGCGTTTGTGGAATTTCAGGAAGAAGCTTCATATCAAATGGCTACCAAAATGCGATCAATTAAATATAGAAATAAAATTTTAAGAATTGAACAATCAAAATAATAGTAGTAATAAAAATGATAACAAGAATATTAATAATAACAACAAAGAATAATAATTACAACCAAAAAAATAACAACCACCATCCAAGAATAATAATAATAAAATCAATAATAATAAGGATAAATTAGATGCATAAGTTTATTATCTTATCAATAATATATTATTAGTTTATTAAGAGGTTAACTTTTTAATATTAGTAGATAAATTTATAGATTAATTCTTTGTATTCTTTGCAATGAAAAGATTAAATACTAAATAATTGCAATGTAGGAGAGATTGAGATTGTTAATACAATGGACTTGTTATATTATAATAGTTATTAAAAATTAATTAATTCTCTATTTCTCTTTCTCTTATAATCTTATATGTATATAAATATATTTATTTTATTTAAAATCAAAACATATCTGGATAAAACTTACATATTTAAATAAAAAAATATATAAATAATTAGATATATAAACAGATATAAATATAAACAGATAAAGTATAAACAAGATACATATGCAAATATAGGTATAAATAAATATATTTATTATTATTCTGTCAAAGGAACTTCAATTGGATCCTATAGAATAATGTAATGTATAAATATTATTTAAAAATTGTATTATAAATAATAACTAAAATAATTAATTATTTACCTTTCCATTTTTAATTTCAGTTGCACTTGGGAATTTACCAAGTCTCAACTATATTTTATATTTAATAATTATATTTAATAATTTTAATAAATAAATAAATAATAATAATAAATAAATAAATAATAATAATATTATTATTCTCACCAATTCAGAACAATGAGAAGCCCATGGATCTTTAGAAATTGTACAAACTGCTAGAATTTTATCTCCACCTAAATTATATAGAATATAGATTATATATATAAAGATTACAAATATATAATATACAATGTATATAGTAATAAAGTATAACTTACGAGCATAATAAGCAGCAAATTTTAATTCTTCCAAACTTCCTTGTATAATAACATCATCATAATTACTAGCATAACCTGCATAACGTATACCTTTACCTAATTGATTACTCCAAAAATATGGAATCTTTTTAAATGGTTTGATGTTGGTATTGGTTATAACTGCTGCAACTTCTCTTCCAGTATTCTCAGCAAATGACTATATAATGTAAAATAATTAATTTATAATCAGTGCAGTGATGTAAAATAATTAATAAATGTAATTATAATGAATGATAATTGATATAATAGTAATAGAAAATACCCAATGTTCAATGCGAAGTGTTTCTCCAGTAATATGATAAGGGAATCTTGCGATATCACCTTAAATATTTTTGAATAAATAATAACACAATTAATAATTAATAAAAACATATAATAATAAAATAATAATACAATTTACCAATTGCAAAAACATCTTCCAATCCCTCAACCTTGAATTGTTCATTAACATTAAGACTTCCATCTCTTTGTAAATTAAATCCGGGAGAATCTTTTAAAAATTCCTAAAACAATAAATTAAATAATAAATTAAATATACAAATTATTGCATTATTGTTACACGGAATTAAATAAAAATAATACAATAAATTCAATATACAAATAACACAACACATACAGTTGCTGGTTTTACACCTGTTCCCATAACAATAAAATCAGCATATATTTCCTTTCCACCGTTTAGTAATACTGATCCTGCTCTGGTTGGATCGGTTTCTAATAATACATAACATATAAATAAATACATCACATAAGTAAAATATAAACATACTAACAATATAAATATATAGCGTAAAAAATATTACTTGAAGGTTTAATCTCTTTTACATCTGCCTGTAAGTAAAATTTAACACCATTTGATTCATGTAATTTTTTAAGTGCTGCTCCTATTTCAAGTCCAAGAATTCTTTCAAATGGAACCTGATCCAACAAAATGCATATAGATAAATACACACACATATGTAAAATAAATATAAACAAATATAAAACAAATATAAATATTAATATTTCACATAATAAATAAAATAATAATTCAAACCTTTTCCATTCCAATAACTGATACATTAGCTTTTTTAGTACACATGGCTGCAACTTCCATTCCAATAAATGATGATCCAATAATTACTAAATCTTTTCTTTCTTCTTTTCCAACAGCTGAAATAATTTATATGTTTCATTTCATTTTTTCATTTACACAAATACATCACAAATATATGCAAATTTTATTACCGTTCTCGATTTTTTCATAATCACTAAATGTACGAAGATAAAAGACATTACTAAATCCAATTCCTGGAACTGGAATAGATCGTGGCTAATTAAATGAAATAATTAATTATCATAAAATATTATTATTAAAGATATTGTTATTGATAAAAATAAGATATACAAACAAAAAATAAAAATATAATCAATTTAACTTACATCAGCTCCAGTAGCGATAATAAGTTTATTATATTTCAATTTTTCATTATTATTAAGAGTAACAATTTTATTTACAGTATCTACCGCGGAAACAGTCTAAAAATAATGATTTGAAAAATAAAATAATTATAAGAATTATGATATTATGTGATTCATTATCTGATTTATTATCTATTACTAATTCTATTGTTCTTACTAACCATTCCTAATTTAAGAGTAATAAATAATTTTTCATAAAATTCTTTATTTCTGATTTCTATTCTTTCAAGACGCATTCCAAGGGATTTACTAAGTTTTGGTCTAATATTATTTATATCACATGTAAATATAAATAAAATTCATATAGTTTAATTTCATATAATTCATATAATTAATTATTTTACCTGTCAATTGGTAAATATTTTTCACGACTAACTACAATAATCTTTCCATCAAATCCATCCTAAATAAATATCAATAAAATTTCTCGATTAATCATCAATTAATTAGGTGACATAAAGTAATATATTAATATCTTTAATATTTTTACCTCACGAAGCTTTTCAGCTGCAGCATTACCAGCCGCACCACCGCCAATAATTAAAACAACATTATTAGTATCAGATGGTGGTGATTCTTTGATATTACATTGAGTAATTCTTCTAGCTGCTTTGAGATCTAATAATCAATAATAATCAATAATAATCAATAATAATCAATAATAATCAATAATATACAATAATAATCAATAATAATTCAATAATAATCCAATAATAATCCAATAGTAATTACATTAATTATTATATTAATGATTATATTATTATTACCTTCTTCTTTTGCTTCCACATAGACATCTTCTCCCTTTACAATAACCTATTTATAAATATGAATATATATCAATAAAAATATAAATTTACAAACTAAAATAAATCTAATATATTTACTTTATATTTTTGAAGATGATCTAATGCCGGAGAATCTTCAATGTCTCCAGTAGTAACATTGAAACAAGCACCATGCCATTGACTTTAAGAATAAAATATTTTAAGTAATTAATATACAAATAAATAATTTAATTTAATTATTTATTTACCAAGTCAAACGTCCATCACTTGAGAAAACTCCATTTATTAAAGGTGCCTATTATTATTTAAACAATTATTATAAATATTCAAAATAATATTTAGTATTTCATAGATTTAAAAAAAAGTTTTGCTTACCCCATAATGTGTACATTTATGAGAAGTTGCATATAATTGTCCATGAACTTTGAATAAAAGAACTTTGAAACCATCAAGTGTAATTTCTTTACTAAAAATATTTAAAACAATAATAATTATAATATTATATTATTATTCAACAACTTGAAAATACACAAATTATCATCAATAATCATCAATAATCATCAATAATAATTAATGAAATTGTTGAAATTATTATTATTATTATTATTGTTATTATTTAAATTATGAAAAATATAAATACCGTTGTCCATTTTGTAAATCTGAAAATTTTCCCGCAGGAATTTCAATCATTGTGGAATAATATTTAAAAGGAAATATTAACTTTAATTTTTTATTATTTTTATTAATATTATTATTGTAATAGTTATGGTTGTAATGGTAATTATGACAACTGTTGTAATTATAATTGAAGTTGTTTGAAAATTTATAATTATTATTATTTATAAATTTTATAATAGAATTTCTGGTGATTCCATTTGCAATTCGTCGTGGATTCAAAAGTGAAAAAAAAAAACTCATTTATATGATTTTTAATTGTTATAATTTTATTTATTGTATTGATATCCTGTTAATAAACAAGGTTGATCTTCAACACCTTATGTGCGTGTGAAAATAAAAAACAAACAGTTACAGTATATTACCTTTTGCATTTACTTAGCCACAAAAATATCTTTTTATCTTTCAATTCTTCAATTCTCCTCACCGTATTGTATTACTTTATAATGGGCTCGGTATTTTGTGCCTTCTTATTAGTTCTGAGGCACGGCTTCGTTGAAACAAAAAAATAAATAAATATAATATTATCTATCTGTATATAAAAAAAATATTATATTGTTATAATGTTGAAACTAAATTTTTTAAAAACAACTTTGAATCTACTATCGAAATATAATCAATTTCTATTCTGATACTTCTTTCATAATTAATACCATCCGGATCACATTATCTTAATAAACTCTCTACGGTGTTTATTAAAAGCTCGTAACTTCAAAAACATATGCCATGCTACATTTGAACTTGACATTTAGGACCAATATAAAGAACAGTCTTATATATTTTGTGTATTACCATTTTTCAATGAAAAATAAAACTATCTTGAGTTCCATCTTTCCCTTGTTTTTTCCCATTCTAAGTAAAGGATTGAACCCATGTTTCCGCTACCCCTGGCGGATTTGAGTAAACTATCAGCCAGTTGAGCAAATAATTCGTCCAACTGGTCTTTTAGATCCATTTCATCTGTACCTAAAATTGGGATATTACTTAAAGAATATGTTGTATCTTTACCATCAACTCATGAAGAAATTTCAGCTGTAATAATAGTCGAAAATTTTTGTTGTCTTCGGAAAGGTAATTTCGCAATGGAAATTAATCTTGCTGATTTTATCAGAAAGTATTAATCTTCATTATTCAAGTTTAGTAGGCAATGTTGAATTTTTGTTGATTCCTTTTAATAATTGATACCAATTTTTATTATTTATGTATTATTGTAAAATGGTTTGAAACTCGGATTATTTTCATTGCTGGAAAATGTTATTTGCTTATGGGTGGAAAAACGCAAATGGTATGTATGGATAAAGTTAAACAATATGAAACTGTGTTTACCGAAGATCACTATGATAGTGAAGTATTTAAAACTAGATTAGGTAAAGCATTAAATCATGTAGGTCAATTGTTTGCTAGAGAAGCTCCGGAACGAGGTAATAATTATTATTTAAATTATTTTATCTAAATTATAAATTTCTAATAGGTTCAGTGTTCGTGTTGCTTGATATAGAAAACTCTCTCTCAATGTGTTAGAACTGATATTTGCAAGTCCATTTACAATAATTGATAAAATAGAAGACACTAGTCAAATGGAAAAAATAAGACAGTTTTATCATAAATAGGATTCTGATTGATGATAAGTTTTCTGTTTTGTAAATAGGATATCTGATTTTTGCCATCAATGAGATTCCAATTTTTGTTTATTCCAAGATAATTCTTTAAACTTTTGATTCAACAGTTTTTGAAGACTACATACTTCATAACCATTAGATATGTACTTTTTATTGGATTTTTAATATGTCATATATCATATATTGAAATTGCCTTTTTACCTTGAAACTTAAGTTGATTTTTGATCTAAATATTTATTAGCATAAAATAGAATTATTATATATTTTTAATAATAATAATGAAAATTAAATAACATGAAATATTTAGCTCTTGAAAAATTCATTTTTATCAAGATTTTTAAGCAACTGTGCTTTTTTCACCATATAAAATACAACCATCAAGTCATTTTGCTTTGTATACTGTGTTAAACCCCCCTTAGAACGGTATTTGCATTTGGTTTGTATTTAATAAATTTATCAATTTCTCTATCTCCTCTTCAAATTCATTTGACAGTACATGAATATTAGTGTTAATCTTGATAGCATTCACTACACTTTTGAATCTCTAAAAAATATTATTGATTGGTAATTAAGTAAAGAATATTATTTGATATTAAATTAGTTTGAAACTTTGATTTCAATTATAATTTACATTCAATTGATTTATAATTGATTAGAGAAATATTATTTTGATATTGAATTGGTTTGTAATATATTTGATATTTAATTGGTTTGAAACAATTTCAATTATTATGAATCTAATACTTACAAACAGTAATAATAAATTAGAGAAGTATTAAAATGCATATTATTGATTTAGAGAAGTGTTATTTGATATTAAATTAAATTGAAACATTGAATTCAATAACCGTGAATCTAAATACTTGCTCACTGTAATATAATGTGCATACAGTTGTTTAATAATTGATTTGAGAAGTGTTAAATAATTATAAATCTAAATATTCACAGCTGTAATATATGATTAATCTATAGAAATGTTATTTGGTATTGAATCAAGTTTAAGCATTGATTTCAATAATTACGAATCTAAATACTTACTCACTGTAATATAAATGTTTACTATTGAGTATATTGAATAGAAAATGTATTTAATATATGTAATTTATTATTAGCAATAAATTATTATAATGTAAAAATATGTCCACTGGACTTGATCTTCATTTTCCGTTTCTTCGTTTCTCCTGTTTCTTTTATCTCTTTTATTTCTTTCGATTTTCCACATTTCTTTTATTTCTTCCTCTTCTTTAATTTGATTCCTCAAAAAAAACGCATTTTTATCGGATTCCGTTTTTTTACGATCAAGCGGTCACGAATTAGGGGGACAGGATAAAAGCATATCGGTTAAGATCGTTAGAAATTATGGCTTTTGGATGAACTATGGAAATATAAATTTGGAGTTATTATCACAATTTATTGTAGAATTTATTATTGAACAATTAACATGATACTTGTTTAATATTTATTTGAAGTCGTGATCCGCGAAAGAACGGTATATATGTAAGCCCAAATCTGCAGAGAAAATTATTTTTTTATCGAATCATGTTCTTGAGGCATTTTTTTTTTAATACACTAAACGCTCGAGCGAACAAAAGTTACAATCTAATAAGAATATTAGGTGTAAATCGCCATTAATAAAACTATTTACTAATAGGGAGATGGTGTAATTTATGAATATTTTCAGGTTATAACTACACCTCCAAAAACTAAACACGAAAAACATAAACACGATATCTTAACCTTAAAGATCTCACAGCATGCTGATAATCCTCGAACTGTTCAAAAAAAAAAACAGCAGGTTAGCAACCCAGTTCTAACCTACAAAAATAAACAATATTTAACAACGCTGAAAAGGTAAGTTACTCATGCTTAAGTATTCAAAAAAACAGTCGAAAAATGAAATTAAAGATGCATAAAAAAATAGAGCAATATCATATAAAATTAAAAGAAAGGTTCAGATAAGAAACATAAGAATCTAACCTTGTAAGGAGCCTCGCAATAAAGAAACGATTTTTGCGGCGTTCCAAAATAACCACCAGAATTTCTCGCGGACGCACGAAATCCCAATCTTAACCACCCAGACCAAAGAATCTAAATCTGAAATTAAAAGTCCGGTATTCAGACAAAAAAACTAACGGCGTGGCATTTTTTTAACGATCAACTACACCAAATACCGCTATTTATTCATGTTCTTATTATTTGTACAAAATGCCCAGGTGTATAAAAAGTAATTAAATAATAATGAATTTAGTCTGTACCCGGGTACATTTCAAAATTCCGATTTAAAAGTATCAATAATCCATCATAAAATTCTATCTTTCTCAGATAGTATTTATTGTCCTGTTTAATAAACAAAGTTGATCTTCGCGTGTGAAAATAAAATATACATTAAAAAGAATTCTAATTTATTTCAATTTGCATTTAAAGGTTCAATTATAAAATAAAAACTATAATAACGGCCATTCGTACAATTTGTACTTAGCCACCTGAATAAATACTTTTATCTTATCTCTAATGCGTAATACTGATATTTTACTGTAAATAATGATGGACTCGGTATTTGTACATTCTTATTAGTTCCGAGACATGACTTCGTTAAAAAAATAAATAATAATCTTTATATATTATCCGTTTATATAATATAATTAAAGATAAACAATAATATTTATATATTATCCGTTTATATATAATTAAAGATAAATAATAATAATAATAATAATAATAAAAATGAAGAATCTGTGTATTGTTTAAATTTATCTTTTAACAACTTCGAATACTTCATAATCTATTATTGTAAATTCATCACCTGTTGTTCTAATACTTTTTTCATAATCAGACTTATTCAAAGTACACCAACTTTCTTTATCTTTAGTAAAATCGTTCACATGTGTTCCCATTAAAAGCTCATCATTTCCAAAACATATGCCATATTGAACTTGCTCTTCGGAGCAAATATAACAAATAGCATTTTCTTCATTTGCTACTCGACTAAGAATTGAATTTTGTATATTACCATTTTTTAATGAAAAAATAAAACTGTCTTTGGTTTCCACCCAAGTATTTTCTTCTTTTGTTTTATCCCATTCCAAAGGATTAAATCCTCCAAGGATTTCATCTGTATCTTCAACTTTTAAAATCGTCACTGTATTAGAATGGCCATGACACATGTCCCAAAAAGTTTTAGGACCAAATCCGTCCTTGCTACCTCGTAATATCAGTTGAAATTTATATGGGATTTCATTTAAAGAATATATTGTATCTTTACGATCAATCCATGAAGAGATTTCAGTTATATGATCATTTGTAATTATAGTGGATTGTGGAATTGTTCTTGGTGGTAAAATTTTTGATTCAATGAGTTTATCAGGAAGTATTAAATGTATAAGCAAATCATCTAAAAGCTGCTTGTTAAAAATTTCCATATAAGGTTTTACTTTGTATAAAATATCTTCACTGGGTATTTGAAAATAACGAACGTGAGGTAAACAGTTTTGTAAAGTAGTTTTCAATTTCATGAAATCTTCATTATTCCATTTTTCAAGCTCGGAAGGTAATTCTGGATTTTGATTGATTCCCCATTGAATAACTTTATCCCAAATTTTTATTTCCTCCATTTGTAAATTATCCATTTTAATAATTGATACAAATGCAGATTCAGAAAGTGAATTAAAATCTTCAGAATCAAAAATAATATTTGGATATTCTGCAATAATATCGTTGCAAAAATTTTCCAATAATTTAAATTTATTATTGTTTTGTTTAAAGATTGTATGATAAATCAAAGAAAAATGTCCACGTAACCAAGAAGCTTTGGTTTCAGTGAGATAAATTTCTACTTGTTTAAATAATTCTTCAAACTCAAATTCATCAGCGAGAATCATTAGCTCAAAAATGAATTTGGATTCGGCATTCACAAGATCTACAATTCCGCCATAAATGTATCTAAAATAATAAATATTAATAATATAATATTACTATTAGCTATTTCAACTTTTAAATAAATTTAAATAAATTTATACCTAATTATGATATCGAAACTCTCAACCGAAATATCTGGTTTAGAAATTGTTTTAATATTATTTTCATTTTGAGTAATATTAGCCAACTCTTTAGAAAAATAAGATGAACGATATCGTAATACTGCCGAGTGAGCCGTGAAAGTTTTCTTATTTTCATTTTTATCAACTTCAATAATTACATTATAATCTTCTTTATCATTTAAAAGTTCAGTAAAATCTGTAGATAACTTGTCAAAAAACTTAAATGCCATTTTTATAATAGGAGAACAACGTTACAAAAATTAAAAATTCAAAAAAAAATAAAAAATGGTGTACAGTAAGTATTTTAAGCTGGCACCGTTGTGCTACCAATCGGCTGATGCGGCTGACTATAATATAAATTTATTTTACAAAAAAAAAAAATGAAAATTCAGGAATTTACATTGGATGATTAACTTCACTGTTTATTTTTTTAAAACCGTTAGACAAAATTAAGCCATATGCATTGATAAAAATATAGTATTAACTTTATTTAATTTCTTAATTTGTATTTATTATTATTATTTAATAAATAAGAAATATAATATAATATAATAAATAATACTATAAATAAATATATAAATAAATATAATAAATATAAACGCAATCATGGATAGTAATAAAATTAAAAAATTATAATATATTTTAATTAATTATTTTCTTTCTTTAATTCAGCCATCTCTTGGGTGAACCACATATTATTATATAGACCACCTTCTTTTTGTAATAATTTTTCATGAGTTCCATGTTCAGTAATGACTCCATTCCGTAATACAAAGATTTCATCTAATAAATAATAATTTAAAGATTAGTAAATTTACATAATTGCAAGATCGCGCGTAATGAAATAAATTACATAACTGCGTAACGATATAAATTTTATGACAACAAGACAAGATTGGGATACATACCGGCATCGGCGATTGATCTTAATCGATGTGCAACAAAAATACTAGTTTTTTGACTTGATTGTAATATATTTTTAATATTAGAAAGTAAAGATTGTTCGGTATGTATATCTAATGCTGAAGTAGCTTCATCAAAGAATAAGATTGGAGGATCTTTTAAAATAGTTCTGGCTAATGCGACCCTTTGTTTTTCACCTCCAGATAACATTAATCCTCTTTCTCCTACTTTAGTATTATATTTATCAGGTAATGAAACTATTACATCGTGAATATTCGCTCTTTTGGCAGCATTTTCTACTTCATTGTGATCTGCTGTTATTTTTCCATATGCGATATTATGATATATTGTATTATTAAATAAAGCGGTATCCTATTATTATTATTTAAAATAGAATTAAAATATATATCAGTAAAATCTACATAAAATATAAAATATAAAATAGAATTTATAATTACTTGAGGAACAACTCCAATGTTAGATCTTAAACTCCTTAATGTAACTTCTTTGATATTCTGTCCATCAATATATATATTTCCAGATAGTGGATCATAAAATCGGAATAATAATCTTAATAAAGTTGATTTTCTAAAGTAAAAATAAAAATGATAAGTATTTTTCCTAATTCTCTCTCTCTCACACACATAAAATAATATATAAAATTATATAATTTACCCACAACCACTTGGACCAACAACAGCAATCTTTTTTCCTTTTGGTATTGTAAAATTCATTCCTTTTATAATTGGACGATCAGGATGATAACCAAATGTTACATTATCAAAAACAATTTCACCTCCATTATTAAGAATTAAAGTTTTGGCATTAGGTAAATCCTATTATTTAATAGAAAGTATATATATATTAAATATGATGATAAAATAAGTTTTATAAAAAATTATTTGATTTTACCTTAATCGTAATATTAACAGCTTGTAAATTAAACATGGTTTCCATATCAATTAAACTTTGACGTAATTCTCTATATACTGAACCAAGGAAATTTAAAGGTAATGAAAGCTGAAATACAAGTTGATTAACCATCACGAGATCTCCCACGGTTAATGAACCTTATAAAATAAATAAATAAATAAATAAATAAATGATTAATAAATTATCAATAAATTAAATCGAATTAAATGTATATAAATAAACAAACTATAATTAAATGTATATAAATAAATAAACTATAATTAAATGTATATAAATAAATAAACTATAATTAAGTTATTATATACCCGTAGCAATTCCCTGAGCAGCTAAATACATCATCAAAGTTAAAGAACTACTAAAAATGATACTTTGTCCTGAATTCAAGAATGATAAAGAAGTAGCAATTTTAAGAGATGCTTTCTCATATTTAGATAAAGCTTTATCATATTGTTCAACTTCAAATTTTTCATTATTAAAATATTTAACAGCTTCATAGTTAATTAGAGAATCCACAGCAACCGTAGCTGCTTCATTATCTGCTTGATTTGCTTCTTTTCGAAATTTCGTTCTTTACATCAATGAAATAAATGACTTGTCCTGTTAAAGAATCAATAAAGTTTGATTTTATTAAAAAATATAAATCTATTTACCTCCAAGAAGTTGTTTTAATGGTAAATGCTGCATAAGTTAACATCGTAGATATCGTCACAGTTGCAAAATGTATTCCATAATTATAAACCTTATAATTAAATATAAAAAAATTAAATATAAAAATATATTATTATATGAAATGTTATTAAACATAACATATTAATATATAAATATATAAATTATTATTATTATAATACTTACCAATATACCACAAACCATAGAAATTTCAAAAGCTGTTGGCAACACGTGAAATACAATGGAAGAAAGTAAAAAACTTATCCCTCTATTTTATATATTTTTATATTTTTTATAATAAAAGAATTTCCGTAATATTAATTTCAACAATAATAATAATAAATAATAATTTATATTATAATAATATCATATATCATTATTTCAAATACGAACTTTGTACCACGATCAATAGCTCTGCTTAAACCACCTGTTTGTCGTGAAAGATGAAAATTTAAATCCAATTGATGTAAATGATAAAATACATTCTTTGCAACTTGACGTATAGCTTTTTGAGCCACATTAGCGAAAATGGCATTTCTTATTTCTTGAAAAATCGTTGATCCGATACGTGAAAGACCATCTAATTAAATATTAATAATGTCAATATTATTATTATTATTTGCTTACATCCAGAACAATATTTGTAATAAATGAATAATGCTTTGCTTATAACAAATAAATAATACTTACATCCAAGAATAATAGCTCCAGCGACTGTCCACACATTTCCTATTTGTTCTACATCTATATTTAAAGAATCAACTATTTGTTTAAAGAAGAATGGAACTTGAACATTGAGAACCTTTTCAAAAACAAAGTGTATATAAAATAGATATATAATTATCATTGATTAATATTGAATGAAAAAGTATATAATTAATAATTAATAATAATAAAATATAAATTTAATAATTTAATAATTTACATACTTTTCCTCCAATTAATAAAGATAAAGCCAAAACCACTCGAATTTTAATTGATAAATTATCTTTAGGCCAAATATATCCCGCTAAATTTTTTATAATACTCCAATCCGTAACATTTTTTTTTAATGATTGTTCAGATTTTATTATTGGTGGATCGATTTTAATTGATGAATCAGTTTTTATTGATGAATTTTCAGTATTTATTTGTTGTTGCGATGTATTATTAGAAATGGATGATTTTGTTGTTGAAGTAAAATCTCGAGTTATTCTATTATTTATATTATTGAATAAAGACTGAATTATATAAAAATCATAAAATTTTTTAAATTATTTTAAATTATAAATATATATCAAATATAAATATATAAATATATATATCTCTCTATTTTTTTTTTACCTTTCTTTTAAATATTGTACAATTTATTCGATAATCTTGTCCAATCTTTTTACAAATATTTCGACCAACTCCATTATTCGTATTATTATTACATATATCTAATAATATAAATTTTCGTCCATTTGCGTAAGAATTTGATGATGAAGAATTAACAAGTAAGAACGACTACAATAACATACATATATTTATTTATTTTATTTATTTATAAATTTGATATCCAAATTTGGTATGATATTGGATAAAATTTTGAATATTTTAAATTATAAATTAAAAAAAAAAATGATTTATTAAAAATTGATAAAATAGAATTGTTGTATGGATTATATAAAAAATTCGATATAATGGAATTTGAAAGAAGAAAAAAGAAATAGATAGTTTTTTCAATTGAAAAATTGGTATATCGTTATTTTATTTTATTTTATTTTTTTTAAAAAAAGGAAAACTTATTTTTATTCATACCCTATTTAAAATTTTTGTTGATGAATTAATAATAGGCAAGTGGTGTTGATTTATAGTCTTGAGTCTCAGCATATTATTTTTATTATTATTATATTTATTATTATTATTATTATTATTATTATTATTATTATTATATTATTATTATTATTATTATTATTATTTTATGTTCAAAAACCTGAAACAGATTATTAGATTATTAAAAAAAAAGATCAAATCTTATATCGATTTTTTTTATCGATCATCAATATTTTAAGACTTTTTGGGATAAATTTAAGTGTTACGAAAGTTAATTTCTAAATTTTTCAGTCTTTTTTTGTAAAGAATTAAACTTTAATAATGAATAATGGTTTAATGACGCCACGAGAATTAATATCATATGATTTGATATCATTTCTTTATTTCCATAAAATATTCTATTTCTTTTATTTCTTTCCAACCAACAATTCCCTCTCACATAATTTCTAGAAAAAAAAAAGGAAAAATAAAATAAATAAAACTATAAAACTTTACTATAAATTAAACTATAAACCATAAACAACTATAAATTTATAATTTATTCATTTTGCCCATTCGGGAACAGGTTTATTAAAACTAATCGAACAATCACGCATAAATCTCTTTACTCTTTCACATAATACTTCATCATTAGTACAATAAGCATCATATAAGAATCTTCTACCTAATTCATAATTTCTTTCATTCTTCACTAAACAATCAAATGCGTATTCAATTCTTGCTTCCGCATTAATGTAAACTTTTTGTTCTTCTTCAACTACCAATTCCCAATTTGCCACTTCTTTTAATAATTTATCTGATTCAGCTTTAGTATTTGGATTTAAGAAATATATTCCACTTAATAAATATTTCGCATGATGATAATTATGTTGTATGGGTTTTTGTAATCGTTGAATTAATTGTTGAATTTGTAAATTATTAATATTATTATAATGATCATCATCATCATTATTATTTTTATTATTTTTATTATAATACGAATGACAAATTTCGTTGAATTCATAATCACAAACACGAAATTGAGCGTGAATGTGATAAGGTTCATAATATTTAAAGATTTGGTAAGCTTTAGATTCGTGTTTACTGATCCTGGGATTTTCGGATGCCATTATTTCTTCAGCGTGTAATAATTTGTTTATTATTTCGGGATATTTTGATTTCTGAAGGCTACAAATATAAAAAAAAAAAATATAATTTAATAATGAATAAATGAATAAATAATTTTAAAATTTTAACAACAAAATAAATTTAAAATTAATTTTCTTACTGTAATTCGATAAAATGGCGATTATCATTAAGAAACTGAAATGCGTGATTTACTTTAGTCATTTTTATTAATAGTCAAATAATATAAATAATACAATATTCCCTTTAAAAATGAAATAGAATAAATAATATAATATCTTTATAATTTTTTTATTATTATAAATATTATAGGAATTATAGGAATTATCAGTTATAAGAATTATAGGAATTATCAGTTATAAGAATTATAGGAATTAT
>PQFF01000099.1:48149-58946 GCA_003547095.1 Diversispora epigaea | reverse complement strand
TTTTTTTTTTTAAAAAAAAAAAAAAAAGTTCTCAAGTTCTGATGATTTGAAGACCAAAAAAAAACCAAATTTATATAATAAAGTTGACCAAACAATCCGCGTGTTTTTATAAAGTCACATTGATTACATCATCAATGATCTTCCTAACGCCAAAAAAATAATAAGCATTGTATTCCAAAATATATCACTATTTAGAAATTAGAATGATTTATCAAATTTGTTCAAATTTGTTTAAATTAATAAGTTCTCCGCTTTTTTTTTTAATAAATCAAATTTATATTAATGTTTCATTTTAAATTTTAAAATTAATTAAATTAATTAATCATGAGTTAGTGTAAATTTCTCTAAAATTACTTAAAATTATTTAAATTACGTTGTGTACCATAAATTTAAGGATGGCAATTGTAGATTACACATCTATTTTTGATGAATATCACTTCATTCATCAATGAATTGAATCTATTTATACAAACAAATAATAATAAAAATAATAATCATTTTATTATTAGTTAATAAAAGAAATGCGGAATCCGAGGTATCAGGATAAAAAAAATATATTAGAATGTCTATCCATTTTTATTATTATAATTAAAAAAGTTTATTCTAATTATCACATTTTTATTATTATAATTAAAAAAGTTTATTCTAATTATCATCTATTTTTACTTGCTCCCAATCAACCAACGGGAAAATCAAGTGGGTTTTTGAACTTCAACCTTTTGTTATTCTTTTATTTTCCAATCGACATCTGAGATTGGGATATCAAAGAGTCATACTTTTTTTTTTCCGTTGATTTCTTTAAAATTTCATGAGCATCATTCATATGTACTTTGACATTGCATAGATGCATGTGCTTGGCCAATACTTACAATACTTCAAGTAACACCTTAGTTAATATCTTCTCGTTTTGCCTTAGTTACCAAGATAATTTAATGGGTGAACATTGCTTTCCTATCATAATACATGTCAATTGATCATAGTTATCAGTTTTCAAAATACAATGAAAAAGTTTATTGAGCTGTTAAATCATATAATTTTAACAAATAATCTGATGTATACAGCATCCCAGATAATGTTCATTAAATTTTTGTTAGCCGAAAAATATACTCAGTTTCACTCTGGGAGTTTGATTGAATTTTTTACCCCCTGACATCTAAAAACGTGAAAAATTCACAAAGTTTCTTCAAAAATTTTCAAATATGAATCAGTTCATTGAAAATTCGGTTTTACGCTATAACGTTGCAGTGTAATATTAGGAAAAATACTCTCTTATTTCATAAAGCGGTATCTAAGACCATATCCTTTATTATTAACGGCAATTTTGATTTTGACAGTGGTTAGTTTATTGTTCTCATTATTTAGAGGTATCTTGACCAAAATAAAATATCGCAAAGGTCTGTTCAGTTTAATTTATTAAGGGAAATTTGGACTCCCTTTTACTAACATTTGTCTTAAGTTTAATAAAAAATAAATAATATGTATAATATGTATAATATGTGGTAAAGAAAAAAAAATGTAAGTATAGAAAGAGAAGCAACCAATATAATTACAGGATTAAATGATTTTGACCACTAATCTTTGCTTGAATTCAGACTAAATTATATAATATGTAAACGATAATTAAGCATACAAATAAATAAATAAAAATAATAAAAATGAAAAATATCTATTAATTTTTATTAATATAAAAATATAATTATTATAGAACTATTAGAAAAATTACAATAAATTAATTAAATTATGTAAATATTTCAGCGGGAGTAACCGCATTCGAGATTACACTGCTTAATAAATTTTCTGATTGCAAGAAGCGAGTTGGAAAGTTAACCAAATGTCCACGGATATTAGATAATTTGGTTTTGGTTTCTTCCAAATCAGCTTGAAGATTTGCTACATGTCCTATTGGAACTTTTGTTCGATCAGGTACGAAATTCTCGTATTGTTCCCAAGTAGTAACTATTTATCAAATAAAAATTGAAAAATTGAAAAATTGAAAAATTGAAATTAATATCTTTTAGAAAGTTAAAAATCTTAAAGCAATGACAAAATTCATGTAGAAACATACCATTATCATCTGGAACGCATCTAAATACAGAACGATAAGCTTCAGTATTACGTTGAGCAGTTTTACTCCAATAATCATAAAATTCATCAGACAAAGGATCCATGACAATCAAATCTTCCTTTGTTGGGTGTTTAAGATCATTTTCTGGTGTCATTTTTTCTAGAGATGAAATAACATCAGGATCTTTTTCTTTTAACATTTCACGCAATATGCGAAAATCGTCAGGTGATAGGCAGCTTTTGGTTATGGAAGAATGATCTTGATACTCAAGAAGACCAAGATGTTCTTTGAATAAAGAACTGCGCAAAGTGTATGCAAATTTAGAGGCCATATACTATTAAATAGAAAGAAAAGGATAAATATGTGGATAATTAGTATACATAATAATGAAGTTATGATATTATTACATCAATATATAAATAACAAACCTCATTTCCGTTCATACGCGTTTTTATTATAGATTTATCTTCTACTAATATTGCAATTTCAGAATCGCGAGTTCCAAGCTGCGATCTGTCATTCAAATTGGCTAAAAAATAAAATAAAATAAAATAAAATAAAAAATAAAATAAAATAAAAAATAAAATAAAAAATAAAAAATAAAATAAAAAATAAAATAAAAAATAAAAAATAAAAATAAAATAAATCCAAAATCCAAATAAATACTTGCAAATAATTGTAATTCAACAAACCTGAACCAATAATAACATATTTGTCATCGACAATCAACAACTTGCTATGTATATAAACTTCTTCTGTGATATAGGCAAATTTATCATTTGCATCATCAGAAGTTTTAACTTGTTTATTCTCGACTGGACCATTCTCAATGCGATTCGGAATTTCATTTGCATGACTTTTTGATCCTTGCAAATTTTCGTTAGGCTCAACTGAAGCATCTGGAACATCTACAGATGATAAAGTTCCATTGGCCTTTCTATCTTTAACTGATCCATTATTAGAAATAGATTCTACTTGTGGAATCTTGCCGTGATTACGTAACGCAAAGAATGATATATAATCCTCCGGATTTACTCCAGCGCTTTTAATTTTTTCCAAGACAGATCTCCCACCACGACAAATTGAAACATATTGCCAATGCATAACCATACTAAATTACGATATGTATGAAAGTCAATTATTACGAAATGTTTTTTTTTTTTAAAAAAAAAAAAAAAAAAAAANAAAATAAAATAAAAAATAAAATAAAAAATAAAAAATAAAAATAAAATAAATCCAAAATCCAAATAAATACTTGCAAATAATTGTAATTCAACAAACCTGAACCAATAATAACATATTTGTCATCGACAATCAACAACTTGCTATGTATATAAACTTCTTCTGTGATATAGGCAAATTTATCATTTGCATCATCAGAAGTTTTAACTTGTTTATTCTCGACTGGACCATTCTCAATGCGATTCGGAATTTCATTTGCATGACTTTTTGATCCTTGCAAATTTTCGTTAGGCTCAACTGAAGCATCTGGAACATCTACAGATGATAAAGTTCCATTGGCCTTTCTATCTTTAACTGATCCATTATTAGAAATAGATTCTACTTGTGGAATCTTGCCGTGATTACGTAACGCAAAGAATGATATATAATCCTCCGGATTTACTCCAGCGCTTTTAATTTTTTCCAAGACAGATCTCCCACCACGACAAATTGAAACATATTGCCAATGCATAACCATACTAAATTACGATATGTATGAAAGTCAATTATTACGAAATGTTTTTTTTTTTTAAAAAAAAAAAAAAAAAAAAATATTAATAGTAATATCTTACCGGATAGTCCCGGCATCATTTGAATTCAAATCAGCCTCAAAAGCGGGTAATAGAGGCATAACAACTATAACACGGAATTTTTCATTACTTTTATGAGCTTTAATAATACGTTCGACAAGAAACTAAATAAATCACAAAAATTTAATTCAATATTTGTGATGTAAAAATAATCATTATAATTTTTGTAAAAATCAATTACCCCGCCGATTAAATTTTTAACTTCATAATTAGGATCATTTTCAGTCGATGTAACTAAATTTGCAATGCAAGAAAGATCAAAATCATTAATTTTTTGTAATAGTTAAGGTGATAAAATTAATATAATAATTACCGAAAAATTGGTTTTCAATGTATATAAAATGTTTAGCACTTCTAATTAAATGACAGTATGCATTATAGATAGAATTCTAATGCATGAAAGAAAGGGAGATAAAAAAATTTTTAGAATCCTACTTTAAGAAAAAGAGAGAAAGTAATTTTATAATTTTTACTTCATGATTGGTCCCAGTACTCCAAAATGTGCTACTAAGTAGAAGTTGTGCATTACAAGTGCCCTTAAATCTACTTTCATCACGAGTGCTCACATATTCTCCTTTCGGCAATAAGAAAGGTAAATCTAAATATCCTCCAGATTTTTCTTCTTTTATAAAATTCCATCTTCGTACAAAATGCCTAGCCACATCTCTTGCTGGTTGACCAACCTTATTTTATTAAAAAAAATATATTTATATGTACACAACATTTATATGTGCATATTTTAGTAAAGAAACGAGTTTCTCACAAATAATCATAAAAACGAAGAGAAAATATAACTGACCATTCCAATTGCGATATCGTGCCATGGCATACGAGGGAATTTTTCTCTTTCGATGATATCATTCATAAAATTTTTCGCAACTAAATATTTTATAGTTAATAAAGATTTTTACATAATTAAGATTTTTAAATGTTAAAATCCTTCGAATCCACTTTCAATATGTTTTAAGTCTCACCATCTGAGAAATCTTTGATTCTAGGATTAGAATAATCTTGTCCAGGCCAAATTTTAAATTTTTTTTCTTTACTCAAGTCTGAAAGTTCATGTTCATGCGTATCGTACCGTCCAAAACATAAATCCAACCCTCCAATAAATGCCACGTGACTGTCAATAACCACCATTTTCTATAATTCAAAGGATAACAAAGTGGTTTACTTAGTATTTATTCAAGATAAGACCTTAAATGGGACCGCCCACGGCAAAAAGAAGTTCTCGGACTTTTTTTTTTTTCTTTTCTTAAAATTAGTTTAAAATCACTTTTAAATCACTATACATGTAATCATAACAAAATCTCAAAATTTTTTTGATGAGCCGAGAACCCTTTTTTGCTGTGGGCGACCCCAAATATTCATCGAAAAATTGCTCGTTAATTACTTCGTGATGCTAAATAATAGATAAATAATAAATAAATAAATCAATAAATAATAAATAAATAAATAAATAAATAAATAAAAGCGAATTATCATTCAAATTATTATTATTAGTCACAAATAAATATGTGAATATATACGAATAATATAACAAATAAAAGATCATAAGCTTACCGCCCAAAAAACTGTTCCTTCTAATCCATGATCCGGGTGGCGTTGAACTTTGATGTTTGGATGTAGATTTCGAAGATAAGTTTTTGTATGTCGCGAATCTAAAGTTAAAGCCAATTTAACTTCTTTATATACTACGATATAAATCATCACTCCTTCTTCTGCTTTCTTTTTAAGTAAATTATCTAAGCGAAAATCTTCATTTTCAGATGGGGGTCTACGAAGATACTAGATGAATTTTAATTTTATTTATAAATGAATGATATATATGATGTAATGAAAATATTATATAATTTGTGTTGAATACTTACTAATTCAGGAGACAACCACCAATCTTCGATATAAATTTCCGATGTCGCTGCTAATATCGCTTGTGATACAGCATTAAGATAATCTTTGCCATCAACATACCATTTAACTTTTGTCTTTTTTCTAATAGGTGCATACGAATCAAACCTATGTTGTTTGACCCATGGAGAGGAAAGTTTAACTCTCTCTACACTTTCCATAAATTCTTTTAAGGTACGGAAATCAGCTTTCATTTCAATTCTTCTATAACTATTTCCTATACTGATACGATCATGAATCATTATTACTTTATTTATTCCAGACGGATCAATCTTTTCACACACAAAATCTTTGTCGAAAAGGAAAACATCTGCTGGAGTTGTATCACTAATATGTGAACAAAAGCCAATATATCTAATTAATTAATGATATTGTAATTTAAACAATTTTAAACATAATATATTTAATCAATAAAATCAATAAATCCATAAAATCCATAAAAATTAAGTAAAGCGTAATCGATAATAACAATTAATAATGACAATAAAGGATACGAATCGCGAACTATCACCCATTCTCGCTCCCATTTTTCACCTGATCTTAAAAAAAAACAGATAGGTTTCCTAATTCGTTCAACTTTATTTTCTATATAACCTTCTTTACCCTTCCATCCCATATCTCTAGTAATGGAGATTGCACTAAGTTCCAAAAATTCATATAAATCGTATGCAACTTGCAAACTCATGGTTTTTATTAATTTGATAAGATATTTCTCTAATTCTTCTCGTCGTTCACGAGCAGCATCTTGGCGATTCACTTGAGAAGTATGCCAATTAAATAAATTAGTCTTAAACCAATTACCAATACCAGAAGGGAAACTAGGTATTTCTGGTAAATCTGCCCTTCGATTTAAACTGAGGTGAAGTGTAATAAAATCAAATCCTGTTCGTTTGACTACCCATTTTACATCTCCATATTCTAATTCAATTCTAAAGGAATTTTGCCAATTCTTAGAATCACTGTCAAGATAAGAATCAGTAATGGCTAACTAAATTACAAATATATTAGATAAAAGAATCAATTACAATTCTAATACACAAATAAATGTATAACGAAAATTTTTATGAGATTTTACTTTAAGAAAATCAACTAAAATTGGTGGCTAAATGATAATAACAAATCAAGATTAGCAAAATTAATTTCATATAAAGAAGGTTAATAATCACAAATTATTAGAATAAGTTATACCGATTTACGATCTTTATAATCTTTTCTCGACCACAAAAATGGTACGGCAATTAAACTTGGTAAAGAAAGCAAATCTACATCTGTAGCATGCAAATGTTTTTTGCCACCAGGTGATGAAAGAATTCTATTCACAGCTGCTAATTTTTTCGTCTTAAGAATTCTTTCTTTAAAACTTTCTCGAGCTGAGTTTCCGATATAATTAAATGAATTAAATGAATAAAATTATTCGAATGTTATTATTATTATTATTATTATTATTATTATTAAATTCAGAAAATCTATCCAATACTAAGAAATAACATTCATCAAATTTCAAATTTTTCAAATTTTTAAATAAAGCTAATTGTTCTATTAAACTTGAATTTATTGACATTCCAGTAACCAATTCAATTTTATAAAATTCAAAATCTTCAATATTATTTTTATGTTTAGTGTTAATTAAGATATCAATTAATTTGTTAAAAGTCGATTTTCCAAATAATATTAATTCCATTTCCGTAATTTTTTTTTGAGATTTAATTAATTCTTCTAAATCTTTTAATGTTGTATAATTTCCTGGCATATATAATTCAAATCTACAAATGTTTTTAGAAATTAAATCAATTTGTTTTGGAATATAATTACCCAAAAGATTATGATTATCTCCATATCTTAAAATTTTAATTGAAGAAAGACATTTTGCTGCTCCAGGAAATTCAAAAATATTTGATANCGAATGGTATTATTATTATTATTATTATTATTATTATTATTATTATTATTATTATTATTATTGTTATTATTATTTTAATTTTGTTGATTTTCTCAAAATAAATATATAAATAAATACCCTTAGATGGACCAGGTTCACTCAATGAATCGTTTTGTTCATCTATCGAATGTCTTTCTTGATTTATATCAGATGGACCCAAAAATTCATAATTCTCCGGATATTGTTCTTCGATGTAAGGCGCACTAAGTTGTGCTGCAGTAGGAATAAGTGGTGCATTATTAAGACCTTTAGAATTTTTTCTTCGGGATCTAGTTGAACGTTCACTACTATTGGTAGCAATACGGGGTTGGTCTTCGCCGATTAAGTTAAAAAATGAGTTCACTATGGATTGTTGCCAATTTGGGGTCTCTTGCTCAGAATTAACTTCATTATATTCATTATCTGAACTTTCTGGACTTTCTGAACTTGAAGACGTTCGAGGCGTATCATTACCAGTCTGAGCCTCTAAAAGTGCAAGAGTTTTTTTGCCAAATTGTGTTTCTCGTTTATTCGATGAGTGATTACTATTAGAATCATTTTGCTCTTCAGTTTCCACCATTTAGAAAAAAAGAAATTTCAATAATTACCTGTACATTGTGTATGTGTATATTTGGTATATTTGTAGACCAATTATGTCATCAAATATCTCAAATATCTCAAGATTTTCATTCAAAAAGGAAATTACCCAAAATAATATTAAACCAATTTTTAAATAAGCTATTATAATAATTGATTCTGGTAAATTTGAAGAATGATTTTTTTTAAAAAAAATGGAATTCTATTTAAGCTTCTTAGTTACATACACGTTTTTTTGTTTTATTAGTTTAACAAGGTCTTATTTTTATTTATTTGAATATAATTTGCTTTCATTAGTTAAAAAGAAATACATATTTATACATAAAAATTGACTAAAACTAATTTAGCTACGCTTAACTAGTTTACCGCCTGACCAGCTACTCGTCTATATTATAAAAAAAGATTATGTAACTTTTTATTTACATGATTCTAATAAGTTTCCTTTTAAAAATTTATATTCATCCGTTATGTATTTTAATTTTGTCTTTAATTTATCATACAAAATAATAAAATTGTTTATCATACAAAATAATAAAATTGAATTAATAAAAAACGTTATTATTGCAATCATCTCTAATAACTTTAATATCAAATAATATAATATCAAATTACTAATAGAGGAAATAAAAATTTGAGTTAGCTATAATCAGAGTTGATGTGAAATTCAAAAAAGGAAATATTAAC
This sequence comes from Diversispora epigaea, assembly GCA_003547095.1. NCBI lineage: Eukaryota > Fungi > Glomeromycota > Glomeromycetes > Diversisporales > Diversisporaceae > Diversispora > Diversispora epigaea. Next base: position 49,963 of record PQFF01000099.1, on the reverse strand, counting down.
AATAGCATTGAATTTCACTGATAAAAAATTATCAAATAAGATAATCACATGTCGAACGATTTTTTAAATTTTTGCGATTTTATCGTTCGTAGCAATAAAACTGTTTATTCGTTATGGAACCTACTTCAAACGAAAATAAACCTATTATATTTCCCAATCCCTTTGCTGAACCCCTCAGCATACCTGCTTTTAGAAAGAATACTTTCCAATTATCCGATTGGGATTCTCAATTAAATAGTTTTGGACCAAATTCTCAAACTAAGGAATTCGAAGAAGTTGAAGAGGAAGTGATCTTAGTAGGCACTAGTAGAAGTTTAGTTGAAGTTTCAGCTAAAATAATAGTTAAAGAAGAAGAAAAAATAAGACGGGAGAGATTGTCACCCGAAATCAATTTATTACCAGATTCAAAGCCATATCGCTACTTGCCAGATGTCTTTTCTCATAAATGTAGTGTAGCTAGAGAAGAATCTATTTCACCACAATTTTCAGAGTTCGATACAAATTCATATCCGTCCTCTCCTTCCATCAATGCAATAAAAGATGATTATTTATCATCATCCGATAGTATAATTTCTTTGGTTTTCGAACCAAAGATAGAGATTTCAACGACTCCATCTCCCCCCGAATACATCGATTTAACCCAAGATAACGAAGAACCGTGTATAATTGATTTAACTCAAGATAAAGAGGAACTTGGTATGATTGATCTTACTCGAGATAATGAAGAATCATCTAAAATACATGATGATATAACAAGAACCTTAGCTTATAATGATCATGAAGACGTAACGTCATCAAGTGATTCCAGTGATTCAACAATTGAATCTGAAGAATCTTCAGATGATTTTTCAGATAATGAAAAGAATAAGGAAAGGTAAAAATTATAATTATAATTACAATAATTTCATATCTCTTCAATATTTTTACATATAATTTCATTTTCTTTCTATTAGTGTTGATGAAATGTCCGATCTAAATGATTTAGATAACGAGGATAGTGATATTGCCGATATTGATGATGACGACATCGATATGATAGATAATCGTTCAATAGTACCTTTACGAACCAAAAATGAAGTTATTGATATATTGATCCCAAAACCGGAAATAGAACTACGACCAGATATAGAACTTATTGAAATCGGAAACATACTTCATGTAGTTGAAAATCAAGTAGTTGTCCAATCAAATAAATCTGGCGAAACATTGGTTTTAGATTTTGGGACAGTTTTATTATTACAAGGACCGAATATTTTAGGAGTTGTAAGTAATTTTATTAATTTATTATTATTATTATTATTATTATTATCATCATCATTATTATTATTATTAGTTATTATCATTATTATTATTCGCATATCTTTTATACAATTAATTTTCTTTTTATTTTTTTAATCAGATCTTTGAAACTATAGGACCTGTTCATCAACCACTTTACGTAATCCGATTCAATGATTCTTCTGAAATTAATAAAGAAATAATGGTAAAAGATGCAAAGGTGTTTAGCTCACCTGATTTAGTTAAATATACATTAACTCCAACGATTCGTGAAGTGAAAGGATGTGATGCAAGTAATATTTATGATGAAGAAGTTAGTGATAGGGTTTGTATTTTTATATTTTCTCATTAAAATTCTCGACAATGAACAATATTAATGAGATTTATTTGATTTAATAAATAGGAATTGGAGTTCTCAGATGATGAAAAAGAGCAACAACATAAACAACAATTAAAACGACAGAGAACACGGTTAGTATTTTTATATACCGTATATTAATGTTAAGCATTCTTATAGTTTTTTTTTTTTTTTTTTT
>PQFF01000099.1:28635-47991 GCA_003547095.1 Diversispora epigaea | reverse complement strand
TTTTTTTTTTTTTTTTTTTAAAAAAAAAAAAAAGATACAATCCTGAAAGAAATTATCATAACGAACAAGTGCCATTTATGAACCCACCATCTTCCGATCTAATACAATTAACTAATGGGATTAAAACGAATGAAACTAATGGAAGTATGGAACTTAATGCAATGCTATTTAATGACAAGCAAATATATGATCAAATTCCAGGGATAACTCAACCAAAACAATCAACACAGCCAATATCTAATCATATCTCACAAGTATTTGGAGGAGGAAGTAGAGGTAAAAAAAGAAAACGAGGAAATCCTGGTGGACGTGGTGGTAATCGTTCTATAACACGACAAAATCCTACCAATAATGATGATCCTTTTGGTTACAATATTTTACCCCGACCAAAATTTTCATAATCATTCTTTATTATTCAATTTTGAAATTGAAATTACATTTATTTGTGTTTGTATTATACATATAGAATAACTATCAAAAACACACAAATAATGTATGTTCTTATACATGTATATTGCAAATTTTCAAATAAAACCTTATTACTTTCATTTTGTGATTAAATGGCTGCGGATTATATGTAACCTAGATCAGAAGCCAACTGCAAGGTAAATTCTACTGCGATACTACGTACTACTACGCCTTGATAAAAATTACTACGCCTTAACCAAACCAAAGTATTATAAATATTCGTTCTCCTTTCAAAAAGAAATTCATTGTTCAAAATATCGTCAGCACAAAATATGGATTATAAAACTATTCTTGATCGTCCAATTAATTTTTTTTCATTAGCGGCAGATAATTCTTCAACATTTGAGTTTTGTAAGTTAGATTCTTTATCACAACTTGATAAAATTGAAAGGGAAAACAGCTTAACCATTAAGAATGAACCTTTTAGGCCAACGTGTTTAGCCTGTGGAAATTTGTCTTTTGTAGACGTAGAACAACAAAGAGCTCATTACAAATTAGACTGGCATCGTTTTAATGTCAAACGCCGAGCAGTAGGTCAAAGCCTTGGCTCGACAAATCACGTTCCAGTCTCAGAACAAGAATTTGAAGAGCTTATGGGTGGTGGTGAGTTATATTTGTTATATTTCTCATTAAAATTCCTGATGTATGATTTTTAATCAATTGAAATAATCGAAAATAATTTATTACATTTTCAGAAAGTTTATCGAGCATTTCTGGATCTGAAACTCTTTGTTCTGATTCATCTTCACAAGAAGATTCCACGAATGAATTCTTAAATGATGATAGAAATGATATCAATGAGATAGTTGAAGTAAAGAAGAGAAATTCGCAACCAATTTTATGGTTTACTAGTTCTAATATATTAGAAGATAGAATTTATCTTGGAGTTTATAAGAATATTCTTCACAATAGAGGAGAAGGTAGTCCCCATAATGATATTAAAAAGTTGATAAATCCAGAAGATTATAAACCAAAGTACTGGTCGATGTTTATTATGGGTGGTGGTCACTTTGCAGGACTTATTTTAGATATAGTTCAAAATTTAGAGGTCACAAATCCTAAAGAAATTAAAGTAATAGTTCATAAAACTTTTCATCGATATACAAGTAAGAGAAATTATTATGTTTCGGTATATATATATATTGTTAATGTCTATATATATCTAATTATTTATGTCTATTTTCTTTGTGATACGATGATTTTCTTTTAGCACGTAGAAAACAAGGTGGCAGTCAAACGAATAGTGATAAAGCGAAAGGAAAATCAAAATCAGCAGGTGCAAGTTTAAGACGCTATAATGAAGATGCATTGCGAGATGATATTCGTTCATTATTCCATCAATGGAAATCAATGATTGATCAAAGCAAACTTGTATTCATACATGCACCAAGTTACAATAAAAAAATGATCTATAATTATGATGGAGCTGTCTTGAAAAAAGGTATATATTGTATATATATATATAGTGCGTAGTCTTATTATTCTCGGATAAATTTAAATATGAAATTTTGACAAGCTTTATATTAATTTTATAGATGACCCTCGTATTCGATCTTTTCCATTTTCAACAAGACGAGCGGTTAGTTTCAAAATGTTATTTATTTTGTATACCTATTTGATAATTAATTTAAGAAATTATCATTAATTCAACTTCTCTTTTTTTTTTAATTGTTTTGTTTTATAGACATTCAACGAATTAAAAAGATGTTTCATCGAATTTACTACTGTAAAAGTTTTACGAAAGAGTGTGGAAACTCTTCAGAACGAAGATCTTCAGTGTGAAAGTGTACAACGATCTATTAAAGATAAACCTCCTCTTGATGTAAAATTTGACATATCAACTAAACAAACAATAACTAAAGAAGCAATCAAAACAAAACGATCAACTTCTGAAACTACAAAAACTGAACCATTAATATCGGACACTATATTGAAACTTATTAATTTAACAGAGCAAGGAAAACTGGATCTGATGAAACAACATATTTTCAAACATTCCCTTAATATTTTAGATCCTCTACCTGATACATATGTAACTGAGAATTTTAAGAAACAAACTTTACTTCATATTTCATCATTGCTTGGTCATTATTCTATCACAGAATATTTATTAGAACAAGGTGCTGATCCAACAATTGTAACATCAAAAAATTTTACACCATATGATGTAGCGAAGGACAAAGAAACTCGTAATATATTTCGTAGATATTTTGCAGAACATCCGGATCAATGGGATTGGAAATCTGCACATGTACCTAGTCCTTTAACAAAAGAAATGGAAGAAAAGTCGAAAGAAAAGAAAAAGGAAAGAAAGAAGAAATTAACCCCAAGTAAAAAAGAAAAAAATTTACCTGAATCACAACAGAATGTGATATCTATAGAAAATAATACTGAAAGCAAAGATAAATCAGTTGAATCAAAGAAAAATAAATCTAATATCATTTTTGAAAATACAGATGACATATTTTTAGGTATATCACCCGAAATGCGAATGAGAATTGAAAGAGAAAAGAGAGCCAGAGCAGCTGAAGCCAGATTTGGAACAACTTCAAGAAATAGTTCTTCAAATGTTTGCACAATTTGTGGAAAGTCTCTTTCTGGTCTAACTCCATTTGAGATAATGCAAGCTAAGTTTTGTAGTACAACCTGTGTTGGAAAATATAGGGAATTACATGATTGATTTCTTTTTATTTCATGCGAGATATCTTATTTTCTTTGTAAAAGTATTGTAATGTTATATTATAAATTATAAATTATGAAAATCATGCATATTATCAAAATTAATTTTTTATTTAATTTTATTATTTAATTTTTTATTTAATTTTTCATTTAATTTTTTTATTTAATTTTTTTAACAAAACAAATTAATAAAAATTACATACACTGAGAATAAATTATAATTACTTTAACGAATAATCTATGATAATAATTTGAATGCTACAATAATTTATGCAAATTACCGCTCTATTATATCCTGACATTTACCACATTGATATACTGTATATGTATATTAAAAAATTTTACCTATTAATACACGAACGGTGAGATGGATACATGGAATTTCTCGTATTCTATTTATGTATAGTACAAGGAAAGAAAAAAAGATAAATTCTTTTAAACGGAAATCAAATGTTATTAAATTTGTTACCTCATATACAGGATATTTCTGCAAAATTCTTATACAGGCAATACATTATCAATTACATCTACAGAATACAAAGGTTAATATAATAATGGTTAGTATTATTTTTCTAATTTCTATAAGTTTGCGCGCGAATATACAATATAGATGTCAATGCCGAAATGTTAAAGAAATCAAAATTTTCGTTTTGGTCATTATAATAATTCTTCACGGGTGTCAATATTATAAAAAAAAATAACATCAAATAAAACCTAAGACGAACGAATTAGTATTTCCAAATGAAATAACAAAAGTACAATCATAAAAAAATAGAAAATAGAAAAAATGAGTGTGCCAAAAAATGATTAAATAAATAATTACCATACCTATTTTAAGACAAAAAATGAAAGTTAGAATGTAAAAAAAAAAGATACTGATCATATTTATACAAAAAATTTTGGTCGCACTAAAATTTTTCATGATTATAATCAATTAATTTAATGGTTACATGTAATGTATAGCCGCAAAAAGTGGAATTATTATATCAGTTTCATTCGATCTGTTAAATATTTTATCATGAATATCTCCTGTTCAAGCTACTTCTCCTAGTGACTATTATAGAGTTGTACTCATTTACTGATTTTCCAACTTTTCTTTTCACCATCTGATCTATGAAGACGGGAAGAAAGATAAATATATACTTAATCTGATATTGTAAGAACACTACCTTGTATACTTTCCAATTTTTGTTTCTTCGATATCTATTAATACCACATTAATAATAAAAGTCCAAACGTGACTCACAATCCATGCTTCTAAATTATCTTCTGCTAGTGCATTCACACCTTACTCCCATTAAATAACACTATATTTATCAAGGAAAAACATCAAGCAAGGATCATAAAATTATATAAAAGAACTAACTTACTATCAAGTGAAGACATTCTAGATCATAGTGTAATTTCGGATTATAGGTCTCACTGTCTTTCAAATATGATGTCATAACAATTTGTCAAAAATCACTGCCATTTTCTGTTAAAATTTAAAAGATTTATAAGATTTATATATAATTTGATCAATCTTTATCAAACAAAATATTTCATAACATACCTTTTAATGTTGTTGTGTACAGCTGGAAAGGATTTTTTTATTCATATTTAAAATTGTTTCCCTTTCCTCTGGATTAAATAGATCCATAACCTCTCAATATTCAGTATCTAATATAAAAGAATGCACTAGTTCATTAGATATGTATTTAATACCCAATATGACCAATATAATAAATGTAGTATATATATTTCAGAACATTGAGTCACTGTCCAATTATACAAGACATCTTCTACAAATCTGTTTGAAGGAAGCTCCATTTGTCATCCGCATTTATTGCTTCAAACCTCAAAATAAAATTATTGATCAACTTTTCTTCTTCTTGATTCTTTTCATTTTCATTATCATATTTGTCATTCTCTTCATCTTCTTTGTTGACATGTCATTCTTATCATCTTCTTCATTATCATATTCATAATTCTCATTATAAACACTTTGATATTGAAAAATTAAAAATGGATAAAATGATAATATAATAAACAGAAAATATTGATTAACATCATTTCTCATACTTCAGATTCTTCATCTGATAATTTTTCATAGGTACACTTATTGGTATTATTCATTCTCTTTGACTTCAGCATAATTTACTCTATTTATTTTCCTTGGTGTCCTTCTGGTAAAAGGCCATTGTTCCATTAACAGTATTAATTGACTTATTTACAGTTCTACTAATAGGTTGATATAGATGAACTTGTTTACATGTATTTTTTTTCCAAGATTTTGCAATCTTTTGATCTGTTGAGAACTCTAGCATAAAATATTTAGGATTAGCAAAATTTTTACTTTGTGGTGTGATGATTATAGACCTGCTTGGTCTTTCATAATTTAAGACTGTTTCAAACCCAGAGGTAGAACACAAGTAAACTTCTTGGTTACTTGTCATTTAAAGCTATTTGTTAATCTAACACTGAGCCCATTGGAATCAGCACAGTTAGACTGTTTGACTCAAATGAGATGGAATTGAAGTATAATCCACTTATTTATCAAAAACATTTACTTATATTGGCTATAGTGGTACCTGTTGTAATTCAAAAAAAGTGTTACAATTAATTGTGACATATGGTGTAATTAAATTTTCTTTATGGCACAATTAGTTGCAATAAGTTGCAATGCTTGTAAATAATTATAACAGGTATCTTTAATTGGCTAATTAAAAAATTATCTAAATTTCAGATCAGATAATTTTGATCAATCCTAATTTGTTTGAAAATTAAAAAAATCTTAAAAACTTAATATTTTATTAAACTCAACTATTTCTTGCTGACTTATTATTACCTTGACCTACTGATCAATTATAGTTATGACTATATGACTTATTATGACCTATAGTAAATTATGAGCTTTTATAACTTATTGATGCTTTTTTGACCTCTAAGTAAAAATATTCAGCTCAAAATTTTACATATATTTACAATATTTTATTAAATAAAATAAGACTTAAGACTTAACTAAACTTTTGTTTATAATTATCAACCTATCCTATCAACCTGACATCTAACCTATTCCTGCCTTGTGAAAACTTATTTTATTTTCTGTTTCTAATGTTTAATATTATTATTTTTTTTTATTGTTTGCTTATTTTACTAATAAAAAACAACTTAACTAGTAGTTAAAAGTTTGTTATTTATTTTACTATAAAAAAATATTTGTGTAATGGATGATTGATATGTCAAGTTATTTAAAGTATCTATTAAATAGTTCTAGCTTACATATTATAAGAGAATAATTTTCTGGCTAATATATGTCAAGCTATTTAAAGTAAGTATCTATTAAATAGTTCTAGCTTACATATTACAAGAGAATGATTTTCTAACTAATGTACTTTCTTCCATATTATTGAACACATAATACTCAATTATTTGTATTATAAAAAATTATATTGACCTAGTTATTTGACCAAACTTTATTAATATTTGTTTTATATAACTGATCATTTATTATGATAAAAGTGCAGAGGGAATAAAGTATTTTTGATTATACCTGCTGGAATCCTAGACTAAAAAATGACTACTCATATCATTTATCCATCTGAAATAGTAGTGAAAAATGTGTCCTAATTTTGAAATGGTGTTTTCTTTTTTTTAACTCAAAAAATTAGGAAAACTAAAACATAACTAAGTGGAAAAAGATTGTCCAGTAATAATTTCAAAGTATTTGAAGAATTTAAACTATTCTCTTACTTTGACCTAATAAAATCTTAAAATTTATACTTTTTTATTTTTTTATTTATAAACATACCAAATACATATAATAGATAAATATATAGTAAGTTTTGTGGTGAAACAACTTCTGAGATTGCACTTAGAGATTTCAATTTATGATAGATAAGTAGAGTATAATAGATTAGTGTTAATATATTATACTTTGTATCTTATATGTAATTTTTAATTTTTAATTAAAACTAATAAATACATCCATATGATTAAGGGTTAGAACAAAAAAAAATATCTAGGTAATTATATACTGTATGGGTAAGTTATCTTAAGAAAAAGTTTCAATTTTTTTTCCTATTAATATAGACTATATACTATACATATTATCCAAATTGCTCAGAATTTGGGATTTTGGCCCTATATAAATAATTTGGGATTTTGGATTTTGAAAAATAATTTGGGCAACATTTATACTATAAAATGGAAAGTAGGCCAGATGTTATATATATATAGTGTAGGAAAAATTTTAATTTTTTTCTTAGAATTTTAGTCTTTCTAAAACAAGATAGATATATAATAAATATAAAGAACAAGATCAATTTTTTTTTCTATATCATAAGCCAATCAGTTTACTAAGTCAAACTAATACTAAAGATACCTGTTGTAATTATTTGCATCATAAGTTATAATTAATTACAACACTTTTTAATTTCCTTTTGGATTATGACAGGTATCATTAAACTAAGACAACTAAGGTAAGATAAAGAAAGTATCATAATATTATAATTAAAGATATTTGTTGTAATTCAAAAAAAAAAAGAAATGGCAAAAGTTACAACTTAGAGTTGAAACCTTGAATATAGCAACTCTTATCAAGAATTGCAGCAGGAATCATCAATTATAATTATATTTAATAATAATTATTTAACAAAAATTTATGATTGCATTTGATACTAGCTATTATGCCTAACAAAATTTCTGGATTCAATTGTCTAAATTCTATCTGACTAAATTCTTAATTCAATCAGTTTTGTACCTGTTATCCATATTGAATAATTGAAAATTGGTGAAATTTTTAGTTCAAATTGCATATGCCTATTTCTACTTGTTTTTGCCTATTTGTAAATACCTCTGCCTATTTTTGCTTGCTTGCAAATAATCTGTAAGTCTTCTAATATTGATACCAATAGGTGTTAAAAATATTTTAAATCATATTTTATTCTTTTATAAAACCTTTTGATTTGTACATTACAAATCCTATCCCTTACCATTAGTGAAAAAAAAAACAGATAATTTTTTTGACAAGTATATAATAAAGGAATAAGTGAAGATTTGTAGATCATTTACAATTTTTAAGATATTTTGCCAAATGTGATGTCATTGTAATTTATGTAATTTATATTACTGAGCTAACCAATGAAAATATTGCTAGCCAGCTCAGCAATAATAAATATGAACTATTTTCTTCTGTGAATAAGAATAAAAATAAAAATAGAATGAATCATTTATATAGTTACTTATTATTGTGACAATTTTTTTAGACATATATAAATGAGCGTGAAATTAAAATTTTTTTCTTTTTTACATTCAACTATTTTTGATAATAATAAATGTACAAAATAAAATTTATATAATATTTTTTTTAATATTTCATATTATTATGTGCATCTATAATAATTTTTTATTATAATTCGATTTTAGGGATTTTACATATGAAAACCATGAAATTATTCCATTAATAATTCCTACAAGTATAAATCCCAATGGTCGTTGGATCACTATCAATGAAGCCAAAAATAGATCATTGCAAAGACATCAAAAACACGGTAAAGGTCAAGTAGTTCCCTATTACATGCTACCAGTATTAGGAACTCTTCCTTCAGTTCATCATGTTTATGCGGAATGGTATTTTGGATTAGATGATAATCCTTCTATTGATCTATTGCTAAAAACTAATGGTGGTGATAAGTGGAAAAATGATAATAAGGCAAGATTAGTTAGAAGAAGTTTCTTAATTGAGGAAATTAAAATGAGAGAATTCGATTTTACTACTGCAGAAGTATTGGTCTTGTTGGATTTGTTAAAAGGAAAAGATAAATTGAATAAATTAGTTGATGTCAAGTTATTAAATCACAAAAGATAATAATCATTTATTCATAAATTTGTAACTTTATTATAACAAAATATTATAATAATAATACATTAGATATAAAAATGCAAAAATAAAATAATATTTCTCTTGTAATTTATCTATTACAATATAGAACACAAATCTCAAATGCCTCTTGAGTAAATTAAATATTTCTTTCAATTTTCTCATTTATTCTAATTCCATATTTATTCAATAAATCTCTATCAATATCAGTCAATCTTTGAAAATGCCATAATTCTAAATTCAACTTTTTATAATTTACTTTACAATTTCCTAAAAATTCTTTTAATGCTTCATGAGTAAATTTTAAATTTAAATCAATATCAAATCTTTTCATTTCATTTGGCATGACTTGACCAATTTCCGGTAAAATTTCATTAATATCTAAATCTCTATAAATTATTAATTCTCCAAATCTTTCTAATAATTTATCATAAACGTAAAGACTTTTTAATTTCTTACAAACCTTTAAAAGTTTTATCATTTCTTCAAATTCTTCTAAATCAATTGAAATTTCCAATTCCACTAAATTTTCACAATAATTAATAAATAATTCAATAAGTTCTCTAAATGATAATTCATCATCATTAATATCTATTGAAAGTAAATTATTACCTACTCTACTTATAAGGGATTTAATAAATTTCCCTGCTTTACTACATTGTTTAATTGATATTTTTGTTAAATTAAGAAATGTTTCTTGTAAATTTGATAATATATTATTGGATGTATTATTGGATATATTATTGAATATATTATTATTGTTGTTGTTGTTATTATTATTATTATTATTATTATTATTATTATATTNTTGGCATGACTTGACCAATTTCCGGTAAAATTTCATTAATATCTAAATCTCTATAAATTATTAATTCTCCAAATCTTTCTAATAATTTATCATAAACGTAAAGACTTTTTAATTTCTTACAAACCTTTAAAAGTTTTATCATTTCTTCAAATTCTTCTAAATCAATTGAAATTTCCAATTCCACTAAATTTTCACAATAATTAATAAATAATTCAATAAGTTCTCTAAATGATAATTCATCATCATTAATATCTATTGAAAGTAAATTATTACCTACTCTACTTATAAGGGATTTAATAAATTTCCCTGCTTTACTACATTGTTTAATTGATATTTTTGTTAAATTAAGAAATGTTTCTTGTAAATTTGATAATATATTATTGGATGTATTATTGGATATATTATTGAATATATTATTATTGTTGTTGTTGTTATTATTATTATTATTATTATTATTATTATTATTATTATTATTAAATTCAGAAAATCTATCCAATACTAAGAAATAACATTCATCAAATTTCAAATTTTTCAAATTTTTAAATAAAGCTAATTGTTCTATTAAACTTGAATTTATTGACATTCCAGTAACCAATTCAATTTTATAAAATTCAAAATCTTCAATATTATTTTTATGTTTAGTGTTAATTAAGATATCAATTAATTTGTTAAAAGTCGATTTTCCAAATAATATTAATTCCATTTCCGTAATTTTTTTTTGAGATTTAATTAATTCTTCTAAATCTTTTAATGTTGTATAATTTCCTGGCATATATAATTCAAATCTACAAATGTTTTTAGAAATTAAATCAATTTGTTTTGGAATATAATTACCCAAAAGATTATGATTATCTCCATATCTTAAAATTTTAATTGAAGAAAGACATTTTGCTGCTCCAGGAAATTCAAAAATATTTGATAATTGTCGTGAATTTGAAATATCCAATTTAAATATATGTAAACAATTACTAATAAAATGTTTACAAATTGAATTATAAGCTAATCCAAATAAAGATATTTTATTAGATTGACACCATATATCGACGGATATATATAATTCTTTGAGATTAAGATATGTAAGGAATGTCGAATAATCGAGAAATGGAATATTTCTAACATTAGAATTTTTATTATCCATACCAAGAATTTGAATTTGAATATGTTGAGGAAGACAAGCAAAATAGGAATTAATTAATGATGTATATCTTTTTATTATTTCATTATTTTCATTTCTTTCACTCTCATTTCTATCAATTTTGTCATTATTTCTTTCGTTATTATTTCCATTTTTAACTCTAGAAGAATTTATAATTTCAAATCTATTACAAATTTCAAAAGGGTTTTTATAAAGTTCTGGTATGGTCGATAAATACCAATGACGATTTACTAATATACAAGAATATAAAGGTGAACCAATTTCATTTTGATTATGGGTAAGTTCGTCAAATATAACCTGTAAACATAAAGTTGGTAAAGTTGCTGCCATGTTTAAATTTTTTTAAAAAAAAAAAAAGTTTTTAAACAATTTTAAAAATTTAATTTTATAAAATTTATTATTAATTATGAGTAGTTAAAATTATTTTAAAAAAAGAAATTATATAAATTTTTAAGTTTCCCAAAAAGTCTAAATTCATCAATTCGGTCCCGCAGTAAACATTGCAAATATGTATAACAAACAGAAGTAAATCATTTAACCAAGCACTATTGCGTCACATTCTTCAAGAAATGATAATTTACCGCTGTTCATTATCTGCATTATACATTCTTCAATTTTTTCTATTGAATTAAAATATAATAGTAATAATTTATTATCACACGATTCTTTTTTCTTTCCGTTACCTTTTCCGACTTTACATTAACGACAAGAGATAAAAAAAAAGAGATAAAAAAGAGAGATAAAAATAGAGAAAAAAAAGTATTGAAAGTGACAAATAATGAGTCCTCCACCTTTCCCACCAGAAATTTATCAAAATATTTTTAAACTCTTTGATTACAAGACATTAAACAAATCTATTTATGTATCACGTCTTTGGTGTACTTATGCAATACCTTTATTATGGCAAGATCCATTACAAATAATATTTAACCAAGAGAAAAATATTTTATTAAATGCCAAATTAATCATTAACACATATGTATCATTTTTACCATCCAATTCTAAAGCCAAAGCCAAATTAATTGAGAATGATATAACACCAACTTCACGCGTGGCGATTTTTAATTATCCAGAATATTTAAATAATTTAAATTATTTTTTATTTCATGATTCGGTGGCTTCTTTGTTTTCCCAAAAACCTTCAATGATAAAGCAAAAATTGATTAAATTAATTTTGGAAGAATTATTTGAATTATTTTTTAATCAATCAAAGAATTTAGTAGGTTTAGAATATGGAACTCCCGTGATATTAGATTATCATAATCTGGATCAAAGTTTAAACCCAATTTTTATTAAATTGGAAAATTTTTCTCGTCTTTCGAAATTAAAAAGATTTAGTTGTCGAGGTAAAGTAAAAATTTATAATAAATTGTGTAATTTATAAAATTAATAACCTATATAATTGATCATTGTCTTCATACATACACACATATACATCATCATCACAAACATTTAAAATAAACTATATTATGTATTTATAATTGATCATTTATATATATATTATATATATATATATTCATCATATACAATTCATCATATACAATTCATCATTTACAATTCATCATATATAATTCATCATATATATTACATTATATACTAATTTAAACATTTAAATATATTTTTTTTTATAGCCGACACAACTTCAGAATTAATTTACACGATAAGTAAAGTTTCAAGAGAACTNGAATTTAGTAGGTTTAGAATATGGAACTCCCGTGATATTAGATTATCATAATCTGGATCAAAGTTTAAACCCAATTTTTATTAAATTGGAAAATTTTTCTCGTCTTTCGAAATTAAAAAGATTTAGTTGTCGAGGTAAAGTAAAAATTTATAATAAATTGTGTAATTTATAAAATTAATAACCTATATAATTGATCATTGTCTTCATACATACACACATATACATCATCATCACAAACATTTAAAATAAACTATATTATGTATTTATAATTGATCATTTATATATATATTATATATATATATATTCATCATATACAATTCATCATATACAATTCATCATTTACAATTCATCATATATAATTCATCATATATATTACATTATATACTAATTTAAACATTTAAATATATTTTTTTTTATAGCCGACACAACTTCAGAATTAATTTACACGATAAGTAAAGTTTCAAGAGAACTTTTACAAATAGATATTCAACAAGGATCTGATGATGAGGCATTGTGTGCATTAGTAAATTCACAAAATAACTTACAAGAATTTGAGATGTCCACATGTCTCGAAGCAAAGAAAGTGTTAACAGCAATTTTAAAGAAATCAAGAACTTTAAGAAAGATATCAATTGTGGGAGGATCCATGATCTCATTTGATTTCTTTTTTCAATGCCCTAATTTGGAAGAATTAACTTTAAAATTTCCTATGAAAATTCCGGGAAGTGAAAGAAAATGGATTCAATATAGCGATTTCGAAAATGATTTTACTAATTGGAACAACAATAATAATGATAATGATAATAATGATAATAATAATGATAATAATAATAATAATAATAATAATTTTGGAAGATTATTACCAAGCTTATTAGAATATCATATTCATTTATTAGCAGTTTTATATGGTCAAGCTTTACAATATCGAAATGTATATTCATCTCAAGTAGAATCACGTCTTTCTTCAGAGATAGAATATAATCCTTCATTATTATTAAATCAAGAAGAAGAAGAAGAAGAAGGGGAAGAAGAAGGAAGTGAGAGAAATAGAAATGTAGTAAGAAGTGGTGGAAGAGAGAGAAATGAAAGAGGTGGAAGAAAGATAAATGGAAGAGAGAGATTTGAAAGATATGAAAGAGAAATAAATGAAAGAGAGAGAAATGAAAATCATCCCATCAAACTTTTTAAACTTGAGATTCATAGAAGTTATCAAAATATTATAAAAATAATTAATCTAATTAAAACTTCAAATTCCAAACTTTTAATTCTTAATTTAGATTTACCAAATCCCAAAGATCCAGAAAATTATTCACACCTTTTATCAACAATAATTAATTATTGTCCAAATCTCGTAAATCTAAATCTTTACATTCCTACACAATCTTTATCATTTATTTCAAATTTATTTAGTCAATGTTCAAATCTTGAAGTAATAATTTTAAGAGGAGATAATAATTATCATCATCATCATCATCATCATCATCAATCAACAACCACAACAACCACAGCAACCACCACCACCACAACAATATCATCATCATCAACACCATCATCATCATCATCATCATCATCATCATCATCAACAACGACATCATCATCTTTATTTTTAACATCATCGGATAGACAAGATATTAGTAATATTTTAAATAAATTAGGATCAGTAATTCCACGTAATATTCAATTTTTAGCATTAGGTATACAAACTTGGAAATTTCAACCAGCAGCTCTTGATAATTTTTTACAACATTGTGAAAATAGAATAAATAATTTGCCATTTAATTTTGCGATAGATACAAATTGTGAGGCTATTGATATATTCAGAAAATATCGTAAAAGAGGAGTTTGTAATCTCTTAGTTCCCAATTTTTAATTTTTTAATTTTTCAATTTTTAAATTTTTCAATTTTTCAATTTTTTAATTTTTTAATTTTTAATTTGTTTCTTTAATTCTTTTTTAGATTTTTTTTCTTTAATTTTCATAATTCTTTTTCAATGAACTAATGAAAAGTCCGTGAAGGAATAGTGATGATTTTTTTCAATATTTATAAAATTATTATTTGGAATAATTATTAGAATAGAATTATTATTAATATAATTAATATAATTAATATTATAACTATTGGAATTAATGGGATTTTTTTTTTTAATAAAAAATAAATTTTATAGTAAATTATAAAGTAAATTAGCTCAAGTTAAGCAAATAGATCAAAAAAAAAAAATAGATCAATCAAGCAAGAAACTTTAAAAGAAGAGAACCAATTTATTACTCATATTCATTTTATATTTTGTATTATGTGTAAGTAATTTAATTAACAATATTCTAAAAAAAAAGATTCTAAAAATTATCTAATATAAAAAATTAAAAATTAAAAATTAAATTGAAAATAAAAAAAAAATTAAAATTAAAATAGAAAAAAAATGAAAATAATAAAAAATAATAATAAATTAGATGAAAACTAAANTCAGAAAATATCGTAAAAGAGGAGTTTGTAATCTCTTAGTTCCCAATTTTTAATTTTTTAATTTTTCAATTTTTAAATTTTTCAATTTTTCAATTTTTTAATTTTTTAATTTTTAATTTGTTTCTTTAATTCTTTTTTAGATTTTTTTTCTTTAATTTTCATAATTCTTTTTCAATGAACTAATGAAAAGTCCGTGAAGGAATAGTGATGATTTTTTTCAATATTTATAAAATTATTATTTGGAATAATTATTAGAATAGAATTATTATTAATATAATTAATATAATTAATATTATAACTATTGGAATTAATGGGATTTTTTTTTTTAATAAAAAATAAATTTTATAGTAAATTATAAAGTAAATTAGCTCAAGTTAAGCAAATAGATCAAAAAAAAAAAATAGATCAATCAAGCAAGAAACTTTAAAAGAAGAGAACCAATTTATTACTCATATTCATTTTATATTTTGTATTATGTGTAAGTAATTTAATTAACAATATTCTAAAAAAAAAGATTCTAAAAATTATCTAATATAAAAAATTAAAAATTAAAAATTAAATTGAAAATAAAAAAAAAATTAAAATTAAAATAGAAAAAAAATGAAAATAATAAAAAATAATAATAAATTAGATGAAAACTAAAAGAATAAATCAACATAAGCAACTTTCCTAGTTTTAACCACAATTACACCCTTCTTTTCATATTGTTCAAGTAAATCTTTAAGTTCTTGTTTAAAAAATCTAATATGAATAACATAAATGAGTGGTTTTCTATTTAATTTCTCATAACATTGACTTAAAAAACTTTTCACTGAATTTAAAGAATATGTCCAAAATTGTAAATTCAAATCAAATAATTGTAAATTTTTTGGTAAATATTTACCAATCTTAAAGATGGTATTTGTAATATCTTGAGTATCATCATGAGAACCGGATAAATGAATTTCTATTAAATTTTCACAATTATCAAATAATCTTGTCAACTGAGTAATTAAATCATTATGAATTTGAATATTTAACCTTTGAAGATTTGGACATTCACTACAAATGGTCATAAATAATTGTTTACTGAAACCAGGATCCAAAGGAACGATGAAATCAAAATCAATATCTTGTAAACTTCCTTGAGTTTTTTGAATTAATTGAATTAACATGGATCGATGTTCGGTTCTTAATAATCTTTGATGAATTTTCATTTTACGTAATTTTGTTAAATTTAAAATTGGAATTGAAGCATGTAATTGAGCTTGAGCTGATAAAATATTTTTACGAGTATTTGATGGTTGACGATATCGAGGTCTATCACGAACTTGAATTTTTCCTTCCATGGGATGAACCAAATCATCATAATCTTTATCTTCTGGTCTATCATGAATAAATATGAATTCTTCTAAATTTGGACATTGACAAAATAAATCCAAAAGAAATCTTTCATGACCAATTATTGATACTTTGCAAAGTGAATTTGATTGACTCTTTAAAGCTGAATAAATTTGGGATATATCAGAAGGATAATAAGAATCTATTCTAACATATTTTAATTCTTTTTGAGCATTAATTAACGCTATTATTCCATCATTATCTTGTAAATCTTGTAATCCTAATGAACGAATTCTCTTTGCCATCTCGGATATTGAATAAATCAATTCAGGTGGTGAATGTCCTAAATAATTAAATAAATAAATAAATTATTATTATTAAAAAATTATTGTTTTTATTTTTATTTTTATTTTACCTGTACAACTAAAACTTTGTAAATTTGAAATAAAAGTATTTGCCCCAGGAACACTAAATATATTCATAAAAGATTTCCCTAAATATTTAAGAGGCATCGGTGAACCTTTCGATATTAAAGGATTCGTCAAATCAATAGATCTCAGACCTGAACTATTACTTATTAAGAATTTAAGTAATTCTTGTATAAGTATTTTACATGGTTTAATTCTAAGTAAAGAATTTGGTTCATATGATATTAAATCATATAAAGAATTAGATAAAACCAAATAATTCAAATTATGTAAAAATGAAGAATAATTAAAAGTAGGATTTCCATCTAATGGATAAGGTATATTTATTCCAGCATTCTTAATAATTGATTTTGATTCATCGGGAAGACAAGATAAATATATTTTAACGATAAGTAAAGCTTTTTCGGTATAATTATAAAGGTGTTCATGATAAGAAATTGTAATAAAAGGTTCACGCCATAAAATTGGTATAGAATTAATGCACCAAACGCGATCGACCCTAGTTGTTGCAAATAAAGTTTGTGAATCAAGAAAAGAAAAAAGTTTTTGATATAATTCTGATGGAAGTGATGGAAGTGAAGAGGGCATTATTATTATTACTATTAATAATAATAATAATAATAATAATATTAATAATATTAATAATATTATTATCAAAGTTATTAGTATTATTATTATTTTATTATTATTTTATTATTATAATTATTATTCTTCTTTTTCTTCTTCTTCTTCTTCTTATTATTATTATTTATTAATATTATTATAATTATAATTATTATTATATTATTATTATTATTATTATTATATTATTATTATTATCTACAAAAGATAATTAATATAATTAATGTAAACTGTTTAATTTCAATTATCAAATTATTTCTTAATCTCTGTAACACAACTACACAGAGGTGTTGTGATAATATATCACGCCACCACCTTTGATTCAATACTAACGGAATTTAGGAACGGAATATTAAAACCGAATATTTCGGAACAAATAAATACCCTGAGAAAATGCGAAATAATATGATTTATATAATTGTGATGAATAAAATAACCAATTTCGAAATATCTTTACATATAATAATAATAATATTCAATATAATATAATATTCCATTATAATATAATATTCAAATATAATATAATATTCCAATATAAAAATATAATATTCAAATATAAATTGAGTATTACGTAATATTTCCAACGTTTTGTTTTTATAGACAGCATAACTTAGAGACAATGACGATAATTAAAATTGTGACGAAATAATGATGATATGATAATGATGAAATTACGGAGACAACAATTGTGCTTTTTGCGTACTTTGCATAGTTTGGAAAATCACATTTCTGTTTAAACTATTCTTGTTTTATTTGTTTTATTCTATATACGCATGTTATCTATGTTTGATTTACATATAAAATATACAATTGACAAAAACGGGATTTTAAAATAAAAACAAAAAAAATTTTTTTTTTTAAAAAAAAAGTTCTCACCCAACAAAGAAACGAATTTATTCATTTTTTTTATTATTTTATTTTATTTTTAATTTAACAACATAGTAAAGTTAAATTAAAAATTTTATAAAAATTATCAAAAAAAATTGTTTGTATATAAATCAGGAAACAAAGCAACAGACACGTAATTAACATAATTAACCACTGCGGTCCCTAACACATGACCAACCGCAAAGACGCTTTAATCTCATATAAATAGACCTCAAAAATTCTCTACAAAAAAAAAAAAATCGAATCTTAATTTCACAGTTTTATAAACTTTAGTTTCTACAAAAAAATTTTTTTGCAAACATTACAAAGTTATTTTCGAAGTTAATTAATTACGGTGTTTTAAATTTTTTAATTTCAACCCATTATTGTTCTTATTTAAAAAAACTCTTAAAATTTCTTTAAAAACTTTTTAAAAAAACAAAAGACAAAAAAAATTCCCCCAAAAAACTTGAATTTTGAAAAATCTTGATAATTTTTTTAAACAGTAAATAAATCTAAATAAATCTAAATAAATCTAAATAATCCCTGTAAAAAAAATAAAATAATAGTAAAAATGTTACCACCATTTCCTCCAGAATTATATAATAGGATATTAAAAGAATTAGACGTAAAATCATTACATTCTTGCATATTAACAAATAGATTATTATGCGTTTACTCTATGCCCATCTTATGGAAAAATCCTTTAAAATATTTATATAACAAAGAAGACATCATTCTTAATGAATTCCCTTCAGAAATTAAATCAATTATGATAACTTACATTCATTGCTTACCCAAAGATTCTTTTATATTCCAAAATGAATTTTTAACTAATCAACTTTCAACACCGCCTTTTCCTTCATCTTCACCTTCACCTTCTCCTCGTTCTTCATCATCTTCATCATCATCAATTCTCAACATTAATCGTTATACCAATTATAACAATTATAATTATAATAATATTATTATCAATAATAATAATAATAATAATAATAATAATT
>PQFF01000099.1:0-26918 GCA_003547095.1 Diversispora epigaea | reverse complement strand
TATAATAATAATAATAATAATAATAATAATAGAAGCGAGGGAATGGGGGATAATAATAATAATAATAATAATAATAATAATAATAATAATAATAATAATAATAATAATAATAATAATAATAATAATAATAATAATAATAATAATAATAATAGTAGCAGTAGTAATAGTAATTCAATAAATCTACAAAATGTATTTTTAAATTTAGGTCAAACCAATACAACAACAACAGCCAATAATCAAACTTTTAATCAAACGACAACTCGAACTCTTAATAATAATCAACGAAATCTCATTTCACAAATTATACAAGCTCGACAAACGAATCAGCAGCAACAACAACAACAACAACAAACGAATCAACAGCAGCAACAACAACAATCGTCACAACAAGCGAATCAACAAGTTGTTCAATTTTTACAACAAGCATCTCAACAAGCTCAACAACGTTATCAACAATTACAACAACAACAAACAACTTTACAACAACAAATACAACAACATCAAATTGCTTTACAACAACAACAAGTTTCTTTACAACAAACAATGCGTATTCAAGGATCTCAAAGATCAAATCATAATCCACGAGCAAGTAATCAACTTCAAACAGTTTTACAACAATTACAACAAACGAATCAACAACAATTACAACAAACAAGTCAACAACTATTAACTCAACAACAACAATTAAATCAACAACTTCAACAATTACAACAACTAATAAATCAACAAACAACACAAACAACGCAAACTGCTCAAACTTCTCAAACTACTCAAACAGCTAATCAACAACAATCAATTCATACTCAAGCAGCTCAACGAACAATTCAACTTCAAGCAGCTCGACGATCGGCACAACTTCAAGCAGCTCAACAACAAGCACAAACACGAGCACAAGCAAGAGCACAAACACGAGCACAAGCGCAGTCACTAATAACTCAAACTCAACAGGCACAAGCGCAAGTACTAGCGACTCAACAACGAATACCACGAGCATCACGAGCACCACACGCTCAAACACAACAAGCAGCTCAACAACAAACAGCTCAATTACGAATGATAGCTCAACAAGCTGCCGCTCAAGCAACGGTTAATCAACAATCTCAAAGATTACATACCGCACAAAATCAAGCGATGAGGCACGCAATTTTAGCACAAATCACCGCACATCGAACTCAACCATTTCATTTAATGCCACAAATACTTCGACAACATCATCACGCCGCATTATTACATTCACGAGTTGAATTACAACAAACCAAAGTAATTAAAGAAGTTCGAGATCAAATTAATTCATATAACAACAATAACAATATTAATAATAATATTATTAATAATATTAATATTAATACAAACAATATTATTAATAATAATATTAATAATAACAATATTATTAATAACAATATTATTAATAATAATCGTCGTCATTCAAGACATACATTTAATAATAATAATACATTAGCTAATGAAAGACAATTATTTTATCAAAATCTTCAAGATTACAATCAACAATTATCATCATTAAATCCAATTTTAAATGATTTAAATTATCAAAATTTACGTAAACTTGAAATTGAATTATATAATGGACAATACATTCAACAATATATTTCATTAATCTTAAATGTCAATGGTAACTTGATGGAAGAACTTATCATCAAATTATTTAATACCTATGATTCGGATAATTATCCAATCTTGTTTACCACGATTATCGAGAATTGTCCGAAACTTAAAAGAATTGATTTGATAGTATCCAATGATTCAATATTGCAAATCCCTCAATTATTTTCAAATTGCGTGAAACTTGAAAGTGTGAATTTGGACACTGTGAAAATAGAACCTTGGGATATTAGTGAAATCTTATATAACCTGGGAGACATCATACCAATGAAATTGAAAAATTTAAATCTTGGAGAATTCTCATGGAAATATTCGGACGACGCATTATATTATTTCTTTAATTGTTGTGATGAGAGGTTAGAATTTAAACCATTACAATTTGGGGTTGGACATTTGTTGGAAGATCGAGTGCTCAAAGTGTTTTACGAATTTATATCAAATGGTGTTATTGAAGTTTAAATTTTATCATCAATTATAGCTTATAATTATATTTTTATTATAATATTTTTATTATAATATTTTTATAGCTTATTATTATAGTTATATATCATTATTATTATTTATTATAATTTTTTTATATCATTTAACTAGTTATAGCTTATTACGTTTATTAAATATAGCTTATTATATTTATTATGTATGATTATTTTAAAGCCAATTATAACTTATTTATAGTTATTGTAGTTAAAATATACCTCATTATAATTTTACTTTACTTATATAGTAATTTTTACATTTTTTATTTATTTTATTCTATTTTTTTCAAAAATAAATGATATTAATAAATTCTGTTATAAATTTTGTTACAAAATCAAAATAAAAAATATTTAACATGAATTATTTTTTTAATCATGACATTATGACAAATACAAATACAGTTACAGTACATAAAATCCGATAAATAAACAAATCTATACGTACATACATATATATATATATATATATATTTAATACTCTTCTATATTTTGTATTTTTTTCAAATTAATAATCAATATTAATTAGAAAAAATATATTAATAAAAATGTATATATCCATACACATTACTCACTATACTATATTACTGTTGTCATTATTATTATTATTATTACATTCAATAATATCATCATCAAACAATTTTTATTGGTTTTTAGGGATGGTGATGATGATACANTTACGTTTATTAAATATAGCTTATTATATTTATTATGTATGATTATTTTAAAGCCAATTATAACTTATTTATAGTTATTGTAGTTAAAATATACCTCATTATAATTTTACTTTACTTATATAGTAATTTTTACATTTTTTATTTATTTTATTCTATTTTTTTCAAAAATAAATGATATTAATAAATTCTGTTATAAATTTTGTTACAAAATCAAAATAAAAAATATTTAACATGAATTATTTTTTTAATCATGACATTATGACAAATACAAATACAGTTACAGTACATAAAATCCGATAAATAAACAAATCTATACGTACATACATATATATATATATATATATATTTAATACTCTTCTATATTTTGTATTTTTTTCAAATTAATAATCAATATTAATTAGAAAAAATATATTAATAAAAATGTATATATCCATACACATTACTCACTATACTATATTACTGTTGTCATTATTATTATTATTATTACATTCAATAATATCATCATCAAACAATTTTTATTGGTTTTTAGGGATGGTGATGATGATACACCAGGACCAGGATGTACAAAGCCGGTTGGGACAGCGGAGTAAATAGGCTTAGTAGTAGTAGGAACTGATGATGGTAGTGATGTTGGTACTATTGGAACTTCATCATCATTAGATGGTTCGGTGGGTATGATTGGCTCAAGATTATCGGGAGTTGCATAACTATATATATATATATATATATATATATATATATAATGATATATTATGATAATTAAAAATATATTAATATTTAATAAATAATATAATTCAATAAAATATAAATAATAATAAAAATATTTACCCAAGTGAATTCATAATAGATGATAATTTCGGACCAATTGCTCCACCAGAATAATTTCCACCATTCATAATTAAATCATTAATAGTTATACCAGGTTCTAAAGCAAATCTCATTAAAAAATCGGAAGTTCCAGTATATAACGCTTCACTAACGTGACTAATACTTGATCCAGGAGCATAAGGATCCAAACTAGTTTCTAAGACTGTTCCATCAATTATATCAGTATCTCTTGGTACGAACATCATACTTTTCTCTAATGTCGCTTTCTTAAATAAATATTTTGCTACATCCCATTCCGGTGAATTCGTAAGTTTACTAAAGAAATCATCGGCAGTACTAAAATTTGTATTTGGTGGTCCAAAATTATTTAATTGTTTGGTAAAATTGGAGAAAGGGGTTGGGGGAGTTCCGCTAGGATCATCGGAATCAGGTAAGACCATAACAAATTTATCAAAAATGGTTTCAGCAAATCCTTGAAAGAATACGGGATCCATTAAAGTTGGATCATCTGATTCAAAGGTTAATCCGGGAATTGGTGAAATCGCATCAGATTTTTGATCCAATGCATTATTTACGTGATCCCGAAAACCTGAAGTAAATCCTAATCCATGAAATAATTCATGAAGAATTACTGTATGAAAATTTGCTTGTCTAGGTTTGATTGGTCCATCATTTTCAAACCAGAAATCTGCTCCTATATGTGATGAAATATAAATGTGATATTAGTATATAAGTGATATATGTGATGCATATGTTGAATGATCACAGTGTTTAAAAATATAATAAAAATAATTACCAGCATTAAACATTGCAATAATATCAGCTTCATTAAATTCGGGATGGTTAGAAAAGTTAAATTGTTTAACTAATGATTGAGGATATAATCTAGTCATGCTATCTTCTGACATTAAAGGAATTAATCTGGCTGGACCTGCTGAACCTAGATTATTATTAAAATAATAATTATTAAATGAATTAGAGAATTAGAAATTAAAAATTAAGTTAGAATTAATAATAATAAATGACAAATAATAATAATAATAATAATAATATATTACCAAGTAATCTCGCATCATTCAAATCAGCAAATAGTGCGTTAATATTGATAGGAGTATTAAAAACGAATGCTTTAGAAATAACTTTTCCCGCTTCTTCAAATGCTAATTCCGCTTTCTTACATAATTTTTTATCTTTAATACCACAAGTAAAATTCAATTGAAATGCGTTATCACCAATTACCGAATTTATTAAATTATTTGAATCTTGATTCGTTTTAACAGTTGGGCAAGATGAAAAACTATATTTATTGGGATTGTTTGGATCAGGATAATCTATACATTTTCGTGAAGTGGATTTGGTTTTGGGTTTTGATTTGGGAATTTGTGTTGTTGCAGATGATACGATCGTTATTTGAGATAATATTAAAATTATGTAAAAGAATATTAAAATATATGATGATGATGATGATGATGATGATGATGATTTTGATGATTTTGATGATTTCATATTGATGTTGTTTATTCTTTTTTTTATAAAGTTAAAATGTAAATGTATAGTTAAAATGGAAATGTATAGTTAAAAAATGTAAATTCAATAAATGCTAAGAATGCGAATGAGTTATGTGAATTTTACTAGTCTATGAATAATATATAATAATAATCTTATTGGCAAGCCAAAAAAGTTATTATTATTATTATTAGAACTAATAGAAAATAATGCAATAGTTAGTAGAAGAAGAAGAGGAAAGAAGAAAATTATTTTGGTTGTGACAGGTAATAGAATGTATTTGTATTTTGTATTTTGTATTTAAATGTTTTTTTTTTTTAATTAATTACTTGGCGTATCATTTTGTATAATTATCATTATGTATAATTATTCTTAATAAAGTTTAATACATTTTAATACATTTCAATTTTATAAATTAAATTAAAAACTGTTAACAAATAAATGCGTTTATTTTTTGTTCGTGTAATGTTTCATCGAACAACATTTCAAACATTATATATATATACATGTATATATATGTATTAACTTGTAACTCTTTGTTATAATATATGCTTCTTCTTAAAACTATAAACCTCCGTTCGATTCTTATTATTCATTTTTTTTATTCATTTTTTTCCCTTTTATTTTCCCTTTTATTTTCCTTTATCTTAGTTCCCATTCCCTATCCCTACAACAAAAAGCAATGCATTACACACACATCTACACATCTACACATCCACAAAACGTGCGTGCAATCATAAGCACACAAATCCCAATCCTAATTCGGAAATCATAATTCATGCGTAATTCTTATTTATTTAAACTTGTATAATTTTGGTATATGTTTATATTACAAACTAGCTTTATTTCTTGTTTAATATATATATATGTATGTGAAGTTAATTACATAATTATATATATACACACACACATATATACATACATATGATATACACATGCCCCCTCGATTGTTTGATTGATTGATCGGATTGATTGTTTGGGTTAATTGTCTGAATCATTATGTTAAGGATGTGATGTTCAGATTTATTTAGATGTTTCAATTGTTATATTTCCTTTAAAACAATTGAAACAGACGAAAAACAGTGAATCCATATATATACACAACATGTATATGAGTAATTTTTTTTTTTAACTTTGGTTATATTCTGAAACAGAAATTAGTCATTCTAAGAGTTTTAGTAGACCTAACCAACTAGACTAAACTAAAAATTAGTCATTCTAAGAGTTTTAGTAGACCTAACCAACTAGACTAAACTAAAATAAACTAAATTATATCCAAAAATATATTTAGTTACAGTTGTTATTACAATTGCTAAATAAATAAATAAATAATCCAAGTTAAAAGTGTATTGCATATAAATAACAAACTACTATAAATGATATAAATTATATAAATCATAATAATTGATAATAATTGATAATAAAAAATAAGTTTATAAATTTTCAAAATATGTAAAATTTTTGTATTTAAAAAAAAAAAAAAAAACTTTTTACAAATCCAATAAATAATAATAATAATGAACAACAAATAATTATTATTATAATAATTATTCCAGAATATTTCGGAATGATTTAAAATATTCAAATTAATTAATTTAAAATTGATTCAAAATAATTTAAATAAGACCAGATTCTCTAAGATTTTCTCTTTGAACAATATCATTTACTGAAGCTACGATTACTCGCATTTGTTTTGTATCCTATTGATATATATTTTTTGAAACGTGTGTNAAATTAGTCATTCTAAGAGTTTTAGTAGACCTAACCAACTAGACTAAACTAAAAATTAGTCATTCTAAGAGTTTTAGTAGACCTAACCAACTAGACTAAACTAAAATAAACTAAATTATATCCAAAAATATATTTAGTTACAGTTGTTATTACAATTGCTAAATAAATAAATAAATAATCCAAGTTAAAAGTGTATTGCATATAAATAACAAACTACTATAAATGATATAAATTATATAAATCATAATAATTGATAATAATTGATAATAAAAAATAAGTTTATAAATTTTCAAAATATGTAAAATTTTTGTATTTAAAAAAAAAAAAAAAAACTTTTTACAAATCCAATAAATAATAATAATAATGAACAACAAATAATTATTATTATAATAATTATTCCAGAATATTTCGGAATGATTTAAAATATTCAAATTAATTAATTTAAAATTGATTCAAAATAATTTAAATAAGACCAGATTCTCTAAGATTTTCTCTTTGAACAATATCATTTACTGAAGCTACGATTACTCGCATTTGTTTTGTATCCTATTGATATATATTTTTTGAAACGTGTGTATTTGTGTTGTGTTGGTAAAGAAATAAAAATGATTAATCAAAGCAAAATATATTTTTTAAAAAAAAATAAAATAAAATAAAAATTTAATTTTACCGTTGCATGTGTGAAATGAACATAAGTATGTTTATCCTCACTTTCAAAACAATCTAAGAATTGTTGTTGAAAGAATTTTGTGACACTTGAGAATTTGTTATTACCTAATTTTAAATAAAATAAAATTTAAATAAAATAAAATTTAAATTACATAAAATTTAAAATAAAATTAAAAATAAAATTAAAAATAAAATTAAAATTAAAATTTAATAAAATTAAAAATAAAATTAAACCTTTATAATCCGGAAAATAATCTTTCACTTGAGTAAAAGTCAATTTATTTTGAAGAATATCAATCTTATTTAAAAATAAGATAACACTGGTATTGATCATGAGTGGATTATTGCATATGGTATCAAACAATTGAATAGAATCAGTCATACGATTAACATCAATATCTTCTTCTAATGTTTGATCAAATGCTGAAACTGCTGCCATGAAAATTATTGCATCCACATCATCAAAATATGGACTATAAAAATATATTATTATCAATATTTTTTTAATAGCAAATATTAATATTAGCAGAATAATTATTGATAATTATTGATAACAAATATTACATATGTAATAGAGAATATAACAATAATATAAAACTTACGCCCAAAAGTGTCGTTGAGATCGATGTCCACCGACATCATAAATCCTAAATATAAATAGAAAATATTAAATAAAATATAAAATACAAAATATAAAATACAAAATATAAAATACAAAATATAAAATACAAAATATAAAATACAAAATATAAAATATAAAATATTATAAATATAATCATAATTATGCACCTGTATATGGTGCGATTAATTTCGAATTTATGTTCAGCTACACCAACAGTTCTTACTCGTGCTTGAAGAATATCTTCATCAGTCGGTAAATAATCACTTTTACTAATTCGATCAATATTATCTAAAAAGCTTTATCATCACCAATCAAAGAATTCAAAGAATTTAAAGAATTTTGTTAATTAATTCTTTCTTTCCTCGGAAGAAATATATATATATATATATAAAATGAATATAATATATATAGAAAATATAATAAATTAAATAATTACTATTTTGCCGAATCTTGTAATCCAATTTCACTAGCAGAATTATAACATTTCTTAATTGTCGGATCATTCCATAATGCTTTAATAGAATCCACATGTTCACGGTATAAATCTAACGCATCATCATCTAATTTTTGATCTTTCATGGCCGCTTGGATAGTGAACGAATTACAATTTAATGATTCCTTTATTGAAGTTAATTTTTGAAATTTTTCTAAATGTTGTTGATTATTTTCAATCTTTAATTTATATCCTAAATCGGTGACGGCATTGGTAAGTGCTTTCATCGCGGTAAGGATATTGATGTATACAATTCTTCGATATTGTTGACGTTCAGCTTCAAGACCTTTACCATGAATGATTTTTAATTGTTTGAGAACTGTCGTTTTACCGCTTTCCGAGGAACCTAATTAAATTAAATTAAATTAAATTAAAATTAAAATTAAAATTAAAATTAAAATTAAAATTAAAATTATAGTTTATATCCCAACAAATAGATATAATAATAGATAGATAATAGGTCAACAATTAAATATTAGATATCCAATTTATATTTAATTATTACCTAATAATAATAATTTAGCATCTTTTTGTTTATCCTTTTCTTCTTTTTCTGCTTTTAATTGCCTATCAATAGCTTCACTATGTTTCTTCGCCAATTTTTCATGTTGAATGCGCTTTTTTTTTTCTTCAGGTGTTTCGTTGGGTGGAATGTAAGGTCTTAAAGGATCTCCCATATCAATAGTGGCTGTTGAATGTGCCATATTAGTATTATTTGTTGATTTTGGCTTTTTTTTTTTTAGTTTACGGGTTTTATATTTTGGTGAGGAAATTTTTATTTTTTTCGTTTTCGTTTTTGGTTTTTAGTCGTAATGCAAAATACTAATATCTTAAATACTTTATCTTAAAAAGTGCAAACAAATGATACAAATATCAAATTTTCATCAAACAAAAACTTTACTACTAGCTAACTAACCAACAAACTNTAATAGGTCAACAATTAAATATTAGATATCCAATTTATATTTAATTATTACCTAATAATAATAATTTAGCATCTTTTTGTTTATCCTTTTCTTCTTTTTCTGCTTTTAATTGCCTATCAATAGCTTCACTATGTTTCTTCGCCAATTTTTCATGTTGAATGCGCTTTTTTTTTTCTTCAGGTGTTTCGTTGGGTGGAATGTAAGGTCTTAAAGGATCTCCCATATCAATAGTGGCTGTTGAATGTGCCATATTAGTATTATTTGTTGATTTTGGCTTTTTTTTTTTTAGTTTACGGGTTTTATATTTTGGTGAGGAAATTTTTATTTTTTTCGTTTTCGTTTTTGGTTTTTAGTCGTAATGCAAAATACTAATATCTTAAATACTTTATCTTAAAAAGTGCAAACAAATGATACAAATATCAAATTTTCATCAAACAAAAACTTTACTACTAGCTAACTAACCAACAAACTAACTACAACTACTACCACAACAAAAAAAAATAATGTAACAATATATATATATATACTCTCTAAATAAACAAAAAGAAATTAAAAGGTGGTAATTTCTTTTTTCTATTTCCTTAAAAGGAATTTATAATTTAATATTATTATAGTTATACAAAGAAAAATAAAATAAAATAAAATAAAATAATGGTTAGTAAATAATAATTAAAGAATGATGTGATGTATTAAATGAAATATAATATTAATTACTGGTTGAACAAAAATTGTGATAATTTTCAAATCATCTTAAATAAGTGTCAAACATAATAAAAATGATAAAAATCAAACAGACAGAAGAAATGTACACACATTTATTATTATGATTTGATTAATTCCTTTAAAATATGATCTTAATTATTTAAAGAAATATAAGAGACTTTCTCTTTTTCTATTTAACAAATTTGGGGCAAGGCCTTGCTAGAACAAAAAAAAATTCATTTAAAAGAAATATTTATTAATATATTTACATATCAGATAAAATTTTGATTATTTCTTTACAGTTTTATAATTTTTATTTATTTCTCAAAAATTGGACTTGCACATTTTTTTATCTATTTATTATCTGCTTTTGATTATTTGCAAATAAACTTGCTTGTTTTTACAAATTATTACAAATGAAATAATTATACTTTCTACTTTCTCAATACTAGTCAATTTCAATTTAAATTATATTATTTTTAATTTTCTAAAGTGCTTCACACTATCTGATATTTTTGTTCAAGTTTAGATATCACCTTCTTTTTGTTCTAAATTTCTAAATTGTCTTAAATAATTTAGCCCAAATCATTAGCTTAAATTACTAATACTAACATTTAATAAATTGTAATAAATTAAATGATATTAAACACCTTAGTAGAAAATTTCTTCCCATTAATATTTCAACAATAGAAAACCATTGTGAAGCTTGTAATTAAAGTTTTCGAATGATCTTTAGGATTATTTTGGTAGAAAATTGCTCATCATGATAATTGAATACGAATAAAGAAAATATAAAATTATTATTTATATATATAACTTAAACATACTAACTACTTATATCACCTGGTGATCATCTGCTCAAAAATTATCTCAACAGCTCGCAAAAAAAAAAAAAAAAAAAAAAAAAAAGTTTTTAAAACGGGCGATGTTGATTATTCTTGTTGAAAGTTAAACGATAATATTCAAAAAATGATAAATCCACGTATATTCTTTGATGTTGACATCGATGGACAACGAGGTAGTTTGTTTAAGAGTAAAAAAGGAAAAATCGCGACCTTGATTATTACTATTATTATTACTTTTATTGATTACAAAGTTATATATATATAAATATAAAACATTATAAAATATATAAATATATATAAATATATATGCATATATAGTTGGCAGGTACTTTGTCTGCTTCAATTCGCTATTTTAAGACCTTCAAACCAAACTTTTTGAAGACTTCGCAACTTAATGGCAATAACCGTGCTTCAATATTAGTATGAACTGACTCACTACATTCCCCTTTTGCTTCCAAAGGATTATAATGGAGTTATTCCGCGATGAGGTTCCAGTATGTATAAACTTGTGTGAGAAAACCATTTACTATTTGGTCTTCTTTTTTTTAAAAAATATATATATATATATATTTCACTCTTATTTTATATGTAATAAAATTTATATAATAATAAAACTTATATAATAATAATAATAATAGATGACCGCGGAGAATTTTAGAGCTCTATGTACAGGTGTGTGTTTTTTTTTCTCACCCTTGATCTTTGATCCACTTATTTTTTAATAGGATACTTACTCACCTTATTTAAAATAATGCCGTTAATTTCTTTTAGGTGAGAAAGGGGTTGGCAAACAAAGTAATATGCCCCTTCATTACCGCGGTTCTATTTTTCATAGGTAAAAAAAGAATAAGGATTAATTTATATTTATATTTAATTATATTTAAAGTTGAATTTTCATTCTTTATTGACATTTACTCTTTATTGTTCAGAATAATTAAAGGATTCATGATTCAGGGAGGAGGTAATTAATTAAAGAATAATGCTTATAATATTATGTATACCATATACGTATTGTTTAATCGACAAAAAAATTAATCCTATTTTTTTTTTTTCACGTCCAGATTTTACGCGAAGAAATGGTACCGGCGGCGAAAGCATATACGGTGGAACATTTAACGGTAGGAACTTTACTATTTAATCATTCCAAACCAAAAGTCATCGTCTCTTTTTTTGTATAGCCATCCTACTAAAAAAAAAAAAATAAATAAATAATTTATTTTTAAAAAAAAAAATTTCATTAAAAAAAATTCATTTAAAAAATTTTATTTGAAATAAATTGATTCGCTCAAAAGATGAGAGTATGCGTCGCAAACATGATCAAGAAGGGCTCTTGAGTATGGCAAATAAGGGCCCAAATACTAACAATTCCCAATTNATTGACATTTACTCTTTATTGTTCAGAATAATTAAAGGATTCATGATTCAGGGAGGAGGTAATTAATTAAAGAATAATGCTTATAATATTATGTATACCATATACGTATTGTTTAATCGACAAAAAAATTAATCCTATTTTTTTTTTTTCACGTCCAGATTTTACGCGAAGAAATGGTACCGGCGGCGAAAGCATATACGGTGGAACATTTAACGGTAGGAACTTTACTATTTAATCATTCCAAACCAAAAGTCATCGTCTCTTTTTTTGTATAGCCATCCTACTAAAAAAAAAAAAATAAATAAATAATTTATTTTTAAAAAAAAAAATTTCATTAAAAAAAATTCATTTAAAAAATTTTATTTGAAATAAATTGATTCGCTCAAAAGATGAGAGTATGCGTCGCAAACATGATCAAGAAGGGCTCTTGAGTATGGCAAATAAGGGCCCAAATACTAACAATTCCCAATTTATTATAACTGTACGGCCTGCACCACATTTGGACGGTATTATTAAATTTAATTTTTTTTTTAATATACAATATATATATACATATTATATATTCGTAAATATTTGTTTAGATAAAGAAATTTTTTTCACATTTAATTTATTTATTGTTATTATAAAGGTAAACATGTTGTTTTTGGACGAGTCGTCAGTGGATATGAAGTTGTGAAAGAAATTGAAAGTACACCTACGGATGAACATGATCGTCCCATTGGTATAGTAATGATTGCTCAATGTGGTGAATTGGAGTTGGTAATCCCTCCTAATATGAAAGGTTATTATTTATTATTTTGTGTTTATTATTTCTTGTTTTGTGTTGGTGTTTGAAGTTGTTAAAATACATTCCTTTTAGTTAAAGACTCGACTATACAGAAAGTTCAAGAAAAGAATGAACCAACTTCGGAATCCGAAAGCGAGAAAAAAACTAAAAATAATAAGAAATCTTCCAAAAAATCTCGGCGGGAATCATCGTATTCTAGCAGTGAACCTGGAGAAGAACATAAGAAAGATAAAAAACGGAAGAAAGAAAAATCTTCCAAGAAACGTAAAGAAAAGAAACGAAATCGAAGTCAAAGTAACTCATCATCTAGTACTAGTAGTAATCTTAGTGTAAATAGAGGGAGAAAACGCAAGCCAAGAAGTAGATCCAGATCCGCTTCTACTTCCACTTCTAGATCTAGATCTGTATCTATGTCTAGGTCTCATAGTTCGAGGTCTACTTCCAGATCTAGTAGTTCTGTTTCTAGATCCAGATCAAATTCCAGGTATTCAATTAACTATTAACAAATGGGATTAAAAGACTAAGACATTTAAGATCAATTTCAAGATCTCCTATTTCTCTTCATTACTCACGCTCATTATCTAGATCTACATCTCCGCCTCCTCGTTTAAGACGTTCACTTTCACGTATGCGTCGAACACGTTCCCGTAGTAGAAGTTTGCCTCCTCGTCGAAGGATGGATAGTTATAGACCAGCAGATACGTATATTCCATCTCGTGATCGCGACCGTGAACGTGAACGTGATAGAAGATTTTCAGGTCGTTATAGGGATCGTACGGGAGCTAAAGCGCGCAGTCGTGATTGGAGTCGAAGTCGTTATAGAAATCGTAGTCGAGATAAAAGTCATGTTCGTGATCGACGGGAAAGAAGTCGTAATCCAAGTAGAGATCTTAGTCGAGATAATAGATCTCGAAGTCCTGAAAAAAATCGTAAGAATAATAAACAAGCTAGAAGTATCAGTCGTGATAGAGGTGGCTATCGTAGTAAAAGTCCATATAATAAAGATGTTGGTCGTAGTAGATCTCGAGAACGAACTGAAAAATATAATAATGATAAAATGAATATAAAAGCAAAAGATCGTGGCCGCAGTAGAGATAACGAACAAAGAGAACGTAATAGAAGCAAATCAAATTCTCAATCTCCACCAGTTAAATACAAAGGCAGAGGAAGATTTGTATGTATATTAGTATTTCTTCCTGGGTCCTTTTTTTTTATTATTATTATATTATTATACTATTTAATAACTATTTTACTTTTTATAGAAGTTCTTTTCTGCATTAAATGCCTGGTAAAGTTCAAAAATTATTGAAGAATAAATATGTTTCTTTTAGGTATTATTATGAGAATAGAGATTATATTTGTTGCGGGATTTTTTTTTTTTGAATGACAAATTATTATATTAGCCTCTGAGGTTTTTATTAAAAGGAATGTTCTTTTGTAAAATTTGATTTTAATATGACAATTAATCCATCTTTGCCAATTAAATATGAAATCTAAAAAAAAATGTGTTGTTTTTGGTTTAGTATTTAAAATATAAACTTATATTTAATTTTTACGTATTAAATATTAAGTTATCACATCAAACTTGTTTACACATTTGGATTCTTTTCAGTAATTGACCTTGTTCTATTGCTTTATTGATTAGTGGGAGGTGATTACAACTATACTTGCACGCAAAATTATTTTGGGGCCCCGAAATTGCAATTTTGGGGAAAAAAGTCGAAATAGTTTTTTATAGAAGACGAAATTATTTTACTTAAAACCCAAAATTTTTTGACCACCCAGATTTATTCTTTGATTGAAGATACACATAACTGGGTACTTTTTTTATTTCCATATATAGAATAGATTCTGCATAAATCTCAAAAAGTCGAAATACCTCAAAAATCCAAAATCAATTTTGGGAACATGTATAATTACAACGGGCATTATTACGATGGCATGTGATGTGATTATAATGGGATATCATTATTATTCGGTCACTTATGAATTTTTNTAATCCATCTTTGCCAATTAAATATGAAATCTAAAAAAAAATGTGTTGTTTTTGGTTTAGTATTTAAAATATAAACTTATATTTAATTTTTACGTATTAAATATTAAGTTATCACATCAAACTTGTTTACACATTTGGATTCTTTTCAGTAATTGACCTTGTTCTATTGCTTTATTGATTAGTGGGAGGTGATTACAACTATACTTGCACGCAAAATTATTTTGGGGCCCCGAAATTGCAATTTTGGGGAAAAAAGTCGAAATAGTTTTTTATAGAAGACGAAATTATTTTACTTAAAACCCAAAATTTTTTGACCACCCAGATTTATTCTTTGATTGAAGATACACATAACTGGGTACTTTTTTTATTTCCATATATAGAATAGATTCTGCATAAATCTCAAAAAGTCGAAATACCTCAAAAATCCAAAATCAATTTTGGGAACATGTATAATTACAACGGGCATTATTACGATGGCATGTGATGTGATTATAATGGGATATCATTATTATTCGGTCACTTATGAATTTTTTTCACATAATCAAGAATAAAAAAGGAAAGCTGTAATCTTTATTTTACTTTATAATGATGATATAAAAAGTAGTAAAGATTTTCTAAGATTACTAAAGATTACTAATAACTACTAATGAGCACACCACTATATTTATAATGAATAAGATTTAGAAAATTTTCTTATCAGATTATCTCAAGCAAAGGCAAAAATTGAATACCATGTTTACCACTTGTTTCTTCGGATCTTTTCCACCTAAAGAAACTTGGAAGTCGTCAATCTTGACAATCATCATCAGAGCCACAAATAGTTTTTTCGTCATCTGATTCTAACATTGATTTAATTTCTTCAAATTTGTCGTTATTATCTACTTCTCTTAATAAATTAATGTTGAACTCTTCAAATTTTTCTGCTTTAATCTTGATTAACTCGTCAGAAAAGTTTTCTATGTCAATTTCGTCTTCTTCGTATGACGTGAAATCTGTAATTTGCGCTAGTTTAAAAATTTCTTTTTCTAATATTTTCTGTATAGATGATAAGTTAAGAGTTGATTTCTTTGTTCGTTTTGGTGATGATGAATAAGAACGTAAGGCATGTAAAGTTTCGGTAAAACCAAATTTCTTCATTATTTTAATGGCTTCCAGAGGGTCACTTTCCAGAAAAGTTGGAATAACATTAGTAACCAATAATTGAATAAAAACCTATCACTTAAATCATTTAATAACTTCGACTAATAAATAAAGTTTATTTAAGATAGTTTAGAAAATACCTGTGATTTAACAAAGTTACTTACCTCATTTATGTCATGGCTATCGTCAAAGTTAGATTTCTTTTTTTTAGTCCTACCAACGTGATTAATGAAATCATTTACCTCATTTACCTTATCTTTTTTTTCTTTTGCAGTTGAATTAAGAGTATACTCGATAGCTTCATGCTCTTTGTCATAATTCTAAATAAAGAAATATATACTTTAGAACTTGAACTTTTAAGAGATTACAAATACATAAATTTATATAAAACTTATTTACTGTTCGTTTAAACTCAATATATTGGTTTATCTTTTTATTCTTTTTACCCTTATAAACCTTCGGAAGCGGATAATATAACTTATCTTTTGGCTTTGTTTAAAAAAAAAAGAATATGAATGAAATGTACATGTAGGTCTCATGCGCAAATACAAAGGGTCAAGCACAAAATAAAACATATGACAAACAACTTACCTGTACCTCTATATTTTTTCCTTTAATATTTAAAGCCAAAAGAAGATTATTACGCTTTGACGAACTACGAGTAATTCGTTTGTTCCTCAAAATCATAACTGGAAAAGGTTTTACTCTTGACATGGCGTGAAATTATTAACGAACAAATAAAAGTAATAGATATGTAAACGCTGCTATATCTACAAAAGTTTTTTAACGCGTTTATTTGTAAAAAGCATAAAAATGGAAAGAGAATTATGAGAAAAAGTTTTATAATTTCTTTTATTTTGAAAACTTCAAGATTTTATCTTCCAATAGGAAATTATTATCTAAAATGGATGATCATCACTGCATTAAGTTAGCAAATTTAATTAACGTGTACAAAATACACGAAAATTCTGGTAAATATAATAAAATAGAGTCTTTTGGTAAGAAATTAGACTCATATCTTAAAATCTTGAAATCATTGACATGAAATAAGAAAAGAGACAATAAAAAGCATGTCAGCTTCTTCATAAATACCAGAAAACAAGTAAAAACATTTTACAACAATAAAGAAAAACAATAATGATGTGACTTAGGCTTCTGTGATTCTTTGCATTGGTCAAATGAAAAAAAAATAAGTGGTTTGCTAAGATTTATTAAGTAAAAGTAATCAATTTGTAAGTAAGAATTTTCAATTTATTTTGATTTATAAATAGAAATTCCAATTTATGAATAGAATGTAATTCTAATTTTTGTTTATTCAACAAATGTTGTTATCCAAAAACTACAAAAATCAATATTAGAGTACAAGTAACTTTTTTGGTTATTTGTCATTTAAGATTTCTTATTGATTTAATATTGAACCTACTAAATACAGATTACATTGATCAAATAAACAAAAATTGAAATTCTGTTAATAATACAAATATGCATAAATCAGACATCCTATTTGTAAAAACAAATCAGAAAAAATTAATTGCCTATGCTTAATAAATCTTAGCAAATTTAGCTATCAATCAAAATTCTATTCATTATAAAACTGTCCTATTTTTTTCCATTTAACCAGTAATAGTTTTTTATAAAAAATGAAATTATTTTACTTAAAACTTGAAATTTTTTAACTATCTAGATAAATTCTTTGATTAAAAATATATATAACTAGGTACTTTTTTACTTCCATATATAGAACAGATTTTGTATAAATCTTAAAAAATGAAATATTTCAAAAATCTAAAATCAATTTTGGAAACATGTATAATCACAACAGATAATATAATTTTGTTGTTATTTCAAAAAAGACAGGACTCCAGTTACTTTTATATTTCTGCTCAAATCTGTAAATAGTTATTCTTTCACTTGAGTAAAGTATTTTATTTTTCTGTCAGTTCCTTATCAATCTTCTTACAACGGAAGTGATTTTAAAGTAGAATCCAAAATTCTGATGAAGTTCAAGAAATGTATTTTTTTAAGTGAGCTAAGCTTGAAAAAAGCATAGTGTATCCATTATACATATTATCCAAATTGAAATTTGAAATTTGAAATTTGAAATTTGGAATTTAGAATTATATAGTATTTAGATTTGACATTTGGAATTTAAGATTTCAACATAATTTAAGTTTTGAATTTGGATTTTAGATTTTTGAAAAATAATTTGAGCAACATGTATATATATTGTTACTGACGGAGATTTATTTTTCTTAATAAACACGTGGGATGAACAGAAATTCTTGAGATAATATTAAAAATATTATTCAAGAAAATTATTAGTCAAAATAGTCATAATTACTACTAATAGATAGGTTCTAGAAGTTAAAACTACTATTAATAAACATATTGATTAGTGTTAACTACTAAATATCACAAAACAGTGTTCCAAATGATATAGTAGACGATTCAATACAAAGAGTTTGATTATTATTAATAATGTGATAATACTGTTAATTTCAAGATAATAATAACATTTATTAATAGTAATTACAAATACAAAAGAAACTAATTTACAAATAAATTAGTTAGTTACAAAAGGTTTTCTAACTAAAAGATAAAATTCTAATTTTAAACAAAATCGAACTAACTTTACTTCAGGCCAAAATTCATCCTTTATATAACTAATTTTTGAATCTTTTGGGTCTTTTGGATCCTTTGGATCCTTTAGGTCCTTTAGGTTCTTTGGATCCTTATAATACATGATCTATATATTAATTTAACACTATCTATGGTAAATCTATTACAATGTACAATTACGCTGCACAATTATACATTTGTAAATCAATTTCAACTTTGTATTATGAACTAATATAACTAATAAATAATATACATATGGGCTGATTATGAAAGTCTTAAAATTTTAGATCAGGTGATATTCTCTCAGCCAATTATAATTTAATTTATTTTTTCAAAGAAATTTAAAAATCAAAAAAATCTCAATATTTTATTAAGAAAACTATTTCTCAACTCCTAAATAAAAATATTTAGCACAAAATTTTACATATATTTGTAATTTTTAAAAATATTTTATTAAGTAAATAAAAGTTTAAATATAAGTAGACCTGTTATTAAATACTTGTCAACCCATTAAACCCAACCCTAACCCATCAACCTAACTCCTTACCCTGCGAAAATTTGTTTTATTTCTTTCTTAAAAAGTTTAATAACATTATTTTATCTTATTTTTTCTTTTATTTTGTTTACTTTACTCCAAAAGAACAACTTTACTTAGTAGTCAAAATCTGTTATCAATAAGTTTTATTAACTTTATTAAGAGGTAAATAAATAAAAATTTTGTGTAACAGATTATTAATCAGCAAATATGATAAAATAAAATAATAAAATAACAGTAATAACGTGTTACCTAAATCCCAAATCATTTGGAATTTGGGACATCAAAATGCACAAATTACTAGTATTTGAAATTTGAGATGCCAAAATGCACAAATTACTAGTATTTAAAATTTGAGATTTGAGATTTNTTATGAAAGTCTTAAAATTTTAGATCAGGTGATATTCTCTCAGCCAATTATAATTTAATTTATTTTTTCAAAGAAATTTAAAAATCAAAAAAATCTCAATATTTTATTAAGAAAACTATTTCTCAACTCCTAAATAAAAATATTTAGCACAAAATTTTACATATATTTGTAATTTTTAAAAATATTTTATTAAGTAAATAAAAGTTTAAATATAAGTAGACCTGTTATTAAATACTTGTCAACCCATTAAACCCAACCCTAACCCATCAACCTAACTCCTTACCCTGCGAAAATTTGTTTTATTTCTTTCTTAAAAAGTTTAATAACATTATTTTATCTTATTTTTTCTTTTATTTTGTTTACTTTACTCCAAAAGAACAACTTTACTTAGTAGTCAAAATCTGTTATCAATAAGTTTTATTAACTTTATTAAGAGGTAAATAAATAAAAATTTTGTGTAACAGATTATTAATCAGCAAATATGATAAAATAAAATAATAAAATAACAGTAATAACGTGTTACCTAAATCCCAAATCATTTGGAATTTGGGACATCAAAATGCACAAATTACTAGTATTTGAAATTTGAGATGCCAAAATGCACAAATTACTAGTATTTAAAATTTGAGATTTGAGATTTTGGCAAAAAATACTAATTATAATTTGGAATTTAGGATTTGAAATTTGTATATTTGGAATTTTGATATTTGAATTTTGAATTTGGATAGCAGGTATAAACATATATAGCATTTACTATACTTGCACGCAAAATTATTTTGAAACCCCGAAATTGTAATTTTGGAAAAAAAAGTTAAAATAGTTTTTCATAGAAGATGAAATTATTTTACTTAAAACCCGAAATTTTTTGACCACCCAGATTTATTCTTTGATTAAAGATACACATAACTGGGTACTTTTTTTACTTCCATATATAGAATAGATTCTGCATA
The DNA here is from genome assembly GCA_003547095.1 of Diversispora epigaea. Taxonomy (NCBI): domain Eukaryota; kingdom Fungi; phylum Glomeromycota; class Glomeromycetes; order Diversisporales; family Diversisporaceae; genus Diversispora; species Diversispora epigaea. The sequence goes on along the minus strand of PQFF01000099.1, from coordinate 6,054 downwards.
AATTTCAAAAAGTTGAAATATCCCAAAAATTCAAAATCAATTTTGGGAACATGTATAGTATTTACAAGTCAAAATATTATAAATCTGATAAATATCTGATATATACTTACACACAAAATTATTTTGGGGTTCTAAAATTACAATTTTAAAGAAAAAAGTCAAAATAGTTTTTTATAGAAGATAAAATTATTTTACTTAAAACCTGAAATTTTTTAATCATCCAGATAAATTCTTTAATTAAAAATATATACAATTAAGTACTTTTTTTACTTCTATATATAAAATAAATTCTGCATAAATTTCAAAAAAATGAAATATCTCAAAAATTTAAAATCAATTTTTGAAACATATATAATCTAGTACCTGATATCAAGTGAAAAATTATATAATATCAGGTATATATCTAGTACCTAATGTTATATATCAAGTACTTGATATTATATATTAAGTATCTAATATTACATATTAGGTATCTGATAGTAAGTACTGTTAATTTATTTATACTTTCAAAAAAAATAGAAAATAATAACTAAAATAAGAAAAAACTAAGTATCACTGGTCAAAAATTTATAAAACCTACACCTATCAGGTACCAGATAGGTGTAGTATCTGTGCCTAATATCATACACATATCGGGTACCCAATAGGTATGAGGAAATATTTTTTACACTTATCAGGTACCTGATATATGTAAAAAAATATTTTTTACACCTATTGGGTACCCGATATGTGTACGATATTAGGTATGGATACTACACCTATCTGGTACCCGATAGGTATAGATTTTATAAATTTTCGACTAGTGTATAAAAAAATCATACAGCAGTTATACATAATATATTATAGTTAAAAGGTTTGTAAATAAATACAATTATAAAAAATTTAGAGATATAGTTTTATTCGAAAAAAGTAGAAATGAGATCTTAATAAAGGTTACAAAGAACAAACTTTATATGTTGCGCGAGCATATTTTTATATTTTTCATTTATAGTTTTTTTNTTCAAAAAAAATAGAAAATAATAACTAAAATAAGAAAAAACTAAGTATCACTGGTCAAAAATTTATAAAACCTACACCTATCAGGTACCAGATAGGTGTAGTATCTGTGCCTAATATCATACACATATCGGGTACCCAATAGGTATGAGGAAATATTTTTTACACTTATCAGGTACCTGATATATGTAAAAAAATATTTTTTACACCTATTGGGTACCCGATATGTGTACGATATTAGGTATGGATACTACACCTATCTGGTACCCGATAGGTATAGATTTTATAAATTTTCGACTAGTGTATAAAAAAATCATACAGCAGTTATACATAATATATTATAGTTAAAAGGTTTGTAAATAAATACAATTATAAAAAATTTAGAGATATAGTTTTATTCGAAAAAAGTAGAAATGAGATCTTAATAAAGGTTACAAAGAACAAACTTTATATGTTGCGCGAGCATATTTTTATATTTTTCATTTATAGTTTTTTTAAAAAGTTTATATTTTTTCTCGTTAGATATAAAACTTCCAGTTTAATTATTACTTTATTTTAGAAGACATTAATTAATTTTTAATTAAAATTAACAAACTATTATTTTTTTAAGTTACTACAACTTTTTTATTAATAACTTTATTTATTAATAACTTCTTTTATTTAATAATAAATTTATTTATTATTAATTTTATAACTTTTTTAAAAACATCTTTTATTAATAATTTTTTTATTATAATTTTAATAAATATTATTTAATAAAATATAATATTAAATTATTAATTTTTTATTTAATAATTACTTTTTAATAATAATATAAAATTATAAATTATTATAAAAGATTTTTTTTTTTAATTTCTAATTTTCAAATTATTCAAACTTAAATTAACTTAAAACTAAAAGCTATTTGATTAAAATAAATTATCTTCTTATTTATAATTTTCTATATTACTATACTATTACTGTATATTAATTATTCAAAGTATAACATATGACTTTATATTTCTACTTATAATGAAAATTGACATTATTACTATACATGTTGTCAAAACTATTGAATTGAGTTAGACACAATTAAAATTAAAAAAAATTGAAGTTGAGTTAAGATAAATTTTGATTTTTACCAGTAATTGATACAATTAGTTAAGTCGGATATAATTAAAATTAAAATTTTAAGAGTTGAGTCAAGGTCAAATTAGTTTTGACGACATGTATAATTATTACATAAATTTTGATTACTATAATAATAGTTTAATATTAAAATATTTCAAAAACTAGTGTTTTAATTATTTAAGATATATTAAGATAAATTGTTTCTTGAATTATTTTACATATATTTTATTATTATTATAACTTAAATTCAAATTCAAAAAGTTTTTACTAAAATTTTATTTAAAAATTTTTAGTACAAAAATGATAAGTAAAGAGTTACTTAAATTATATATGTTCCTAAAATTGATTTTGAATTTTTGAGGTATTTCGTCTTTTTAAAATTTATACAAAATCTATTCTATATATGGTGCAGAAAGTTTAAAGACATCAAGGTGCTGAAAATTTTGCAGATAATTTACTATAACATTGAATATAATTGGTCAGATTTTATTATTTTTTTATATTAAAAAAAATTTTTTATAAAAAATTATTATTTTTTTTATATTAATGCTGAAATTTTTTAAAAAATATGTTATTTAAAATTATATCTCCTCGATAAAAAATATACAAAATTTTAAAACAAAATACGTACTTTGATAGTACTTACTAAAAGCTATTAAAGTACGTATTCTTTTTTACATTTAAGGTCCATATAAGGAAGTAGTAACATTTTAAAAATTACTTAAATAATTTGATGTCTTTAGACTTTCTGCACCATATAAAAATAAAAAAAGTATCTAGTTATATATATCTTTAATTAAGAAATTTATCTGAGTGATCAAAAAATTTCAGGTTTTAAATAAAATAATTTTTTTCTCAAAATTGTAATTTCAGGATCCCAAAATAATTTAGCATGCAAGTATAATTTAAATATAATAATAATAATACTAATTAATNATTTTTAGTACAAAAATGATAAGTAAAGAGTTACTTAAATTATATATGTTCCTAAAATTGATTTTGAATTTTTGAGGTATTTCGTCTTTTTAAAATTTATACAAAATCTATTCTATATATGGTGCAGAAAGTTTAAAGACATCAAGGTGCTGAAAATTTTGCAGATAATTTACTATAACATTGAATATAATTGGTCAGATTTTATTATTTTTTTATATTAAAAAAAATTTTTTATAAAAAATTATTATTTTTTTTATATTAATGCTGAAATTTTTTAAAAAATATGTTATTTAAAATTATATCTCCTCGATAAAAAATATACAAAATTTTAAAACAAAATACGTACTTTGATAGTACTTACTAAAAGCTATTAAAGTACGTATTCTTTTTTACATTTAAGGTCCATATAAGGAAGTAGTAACATTTTAAAAATTACTTAAATAATTTGATGTCTTTAGACTTTCTGCACCATATAAAAATAAAAAAAGTATCTAGTTATATATATCTTTAATTAAGAAATTTATCTGAGTGATCAAAAAATTTCAGGTTTTAAATAAAATAATTTTTTTCTCAAAATTGTAATTTCAGGATCCCAAAATAATTTAGCATGCAAGTATAATTTAAATATAATAATAATAATACTAATTAATAATTAAACAATGTGATAATAAATAACAAATAGTAAAATAATAATATAAAAAAAAATTATTAAAATTAATAGTATGTGTTTTATTTTTATAATATCAATATTTACAAAATTATTAAAGTTTTAAAAAAAATATTTGTAAAAAAATTATATGTTATTAACTCTAATAGTTTTTTATTTATTACATATATTATTATTTTATCATTTATTATTTATACTTATTATTACCTTATTATTTATTATTAATTACTATTATTATATTATATTATTTTTATTTTAATGTAAATTATTTAAAAATTAGTATAACAAAATATGTATTACGACTGTAGATCAATAGTGTATAGTACAATGTAATTAATAGTATCAGGAAATTTTTTATATCAGAGGTTATTGTAATAATTTCGTTTTCAAAGGTTATTGAAGATTATCAGACCAATAACCTTCACAAATATTACGTTTATTATGATAAAGTGAAGGTTATTGAAAGTTATCAATATCAATAACCTCTGCAGTATTACATTTTATTAATAAAAATGAAGGTTTTCGGCACTAATAACTTTCGTAAATATTACGTTTATATTGGAGGTATTTGAAGGTTATCGAAGTAAAGGACTTTGAAGGCTTATATTTAAAAAAATTTACTGATGAGTGTATGTCGCCAAAACTATTGAATTGAGTCAGATGTAATTAAAATTAAAAAAAATTGAAGTTGAGTCAAGGCAAATTTTGATTTTTACTAGTTATTAATACAATTAGTTAAATCAGACATAATTAGTTAAGTCAAACGCAATTAAAAATTGAAATTTTAAAAGTTAAGTCAAGATCAAATTAATTTTGACAATATGTATAGTATATATCAGTATAATTAATAGTGTATACTAAGGGTGGAAAGCTCAATTGATATCAAGGCTGGCTTAATAATTGCGCATTTGGCTAATTAATTTTGCGCCAACTAAATTTTGACTAAATTCTGGCTCAAAGGCTAATTAAATTGCGCTGGCTAAATTCTGGCTCAAAGGCTAATTAATTTTTTTTTAGCTAAATTCAGGCGCAATTTCTGATTGGCTGATGCAATTTTAGTCACATGACAAAAGTTGATCAGATAAAATTATTAATTAATTTTACCGATATTAACATTTTAATATATTGGATATTGTAATTCTCTCTCTCCATTCGATAAATTATTCAAAAAACATGCAGTAAAAAATTATTATTTTTTTTCTTGGTGCCTGTTAGTTAGAGGTTAAGTCCGACCGGATAAGACTAACTATGGTGGATGGTCCTAAGAAGAATATATGAAGTTTGATCTACGGGTTTTTGGCTCTGGTTCTCTTGATGAAAGATGTAAACGGCGAACTTGACGTTTTCCTGTGAAAATAATTTTCATGTGGATAAGCCTGAGGATGAACTGGTGACTTGGTTTTTCTGTTTTAACGTTTTGACCTCGAACAAATATCAGAAACAGGAGTTTTCCCTGGAGCTGTATAATTTTTGTCTAGTAGTGGGAAGGGTCTGCACCACAAATTTTCTTTTTTCATGTTTTTGAATAGTTTTGGGGAATTTTCAAATTTCGGTTTGACCTTGATTTGTCGATCTTGTCAATCGGAGGTGACGCTGTCGCAGGTGTACTTTCCTACATCCCACTTACAGTTCTTTTAAGGAGTTTATAGTCCTTCCCGTTAGGTACAAGACTTTTAGTTTGGTTATTACTTTACTTTTAGAAGGCACCAGTTAGTTTTTAGTTAGAACTAACAAACTAATTAGTCTTCCAAGTTGTTATAACTTTATTACTTTCATTAATAACTTCATTATTAATAATTACTTTTATTAATAATTTCATATATTAATAACTTCCTTTAATAATAAATCTTTTTATTATTAATCTTAGAACTTCCTTTATTACGGACTTCCTTTATAGATAACTTCCTTTATTAAACAATTTTAATAAACATTATATCAAATAAATATGATAATAAATCTCTTTAATTATTTTTATTTAATATTTATTAATATTTTATTTAATGGTCACTTCCTAATAATACAATTATATTTCTATAATTATAATATTATATTCCTTTGAACTTAAAACTCTAAGGTTAAAAGCTGAGCTAAAAGCTAACTGCTAAAAAGCTGAGGGAACCAAGTCGAATAAGTTCCCTTTTTATACTTGTTAGACTACTGTGCCATTATTGTGCATTAATACTACTGATTAATATATTTACTATATGACTTACTAAATATATACTATCATCAGGAAATTTTAATAGGCGTAATATTCCGTAAACTTTTTGGTCCATAATTTCTCCGGAGAATTACGACACCCACAGAGATCTTCGAAATAATTTTCCGGAGATTTTCGAAACGTA
>PQFF01000098.1:46668-66203 GCA_003547095.1 Diversispora epigaea | reverse complement strand
TGTTGGATAATTAATGTCATTAAATCAGAATAGGTATTGTTTGGAAATTTTGGTATGGTTTCAGTTTCTTCTTCTGCTGATTCAGATTCTTCAGATTCGTCGGATTCATTATCAGTTTTATTTGATTCGAATTCGGTTTTATTAGATTCAGATTCAGTTTCATCAGATTCAGTTTCAGTTTCATTAGATTCGAATTTAGATTCTTCAGTTTCAAATTCACGTTCTCTGGATGCGGGCTCTTCATATCGTATGGATGTGAATTCTTCGAATGTTAGGCTATTCATACTTTGCGGAAGTTCATCTATTTCAACTTTATAATTTATATTGGTTACATATATTTGATAATAATCGAAAGATTATAATAAGAAATTTTCACACACCTTGCATAATGTCACTGGTTTCGTTGCTTCTTGAACTAAACATAGGTTCATCATCCGATATATAAATTATTTCATTATTTCGATTATCTTCGCTATTATCCTATATAAATAATGAATTATTAAAAAATTAATAATATTATATAACAAATTTTATGATATTTCATTAATATTGATTACATCTTGCTCAGGCGTAATTATATCAAATTCATTTTGAATTTCTTCAGAACTACTAGAACTACTTGAATCATAATTTTCAGAACATCTTTTTACATGCTGACTGTAAGCAGAACGGCTTGAAAGAACACGATTACAAAACGGACATTCAAAAGCCATTGTTATCATTAAATGAATAATTGGAAGGAATGATTAATAAAATGAATTGAATTTGGTTCATTTAAATACTTTAATGTTATAAATTATAATCATTATTTAATGAAATTTAATATTACTTGAAAATTACTCGTTTATTATTAATTTAAAACGTAATACAACGTTATATGTTAAATGATTATCATTTTTTTTCTAATATATTAAACATTTATTTAATTAAAGATAATAAGAATTCTTCAAAAGGAAGTTCATAAATCATAAAATATTCGTAACATATTTATTTGAAAATAACATAACACCTCAAACAAAGAAAGAAAATGCCGTGAAACAAGTTATATAGAAGGAATTTAATTTATAACATGATACTCCTCACTACTCCTCACTACTCCTCACTACATTAAAGGAAGGAACCCCATATGTACATTTTATAGAAGGAATTTGTTGGGAATAGATTATCAAATCGGTGAGAAAATCAGATTAAAAATAAAATATTCCGTATTACATATAAACCATTGTTTATACTGTTATGCAGATCTATATATGCATGATCAGGAATGATCTGCATTATCGATTATTTAAACCCCTACCTTATAAAGGTTGTTTACTTACCACAAAAAATGAAGGGATAACTTTAAGTGAAAAATTTCGAACTAAGTTTCGAAATTTTTTATCTTATACACTCATTTAATAATTACTTTTTTTTTGTTTCACTTTCATAATTTTACAATATGATGCCAAGTAATTACAAAAATCCTTTATTTACATTATGTATATTAAATATAATAAAAAAATATATTAAATTTTTCATCGAAAAAAAACGTTATATAACGTAATATTCTCGATTTTTTTTTGCTAAAAGTCCAATTTCAAAAATACTTTTTTTTTAATTTTCAAAAATTTTTTTTTTCAATTTCAACTAACTACACCAAAGAATATATCGCACATACATGCAGATATTTTAGAAAGAGAAAAAATAATGGTAAATATAAATATTTAATTTATTTGTTAAAGAAGCGGGGATAAATCTATATAAAGAGTAAAATAATATATTATTTGAGATAAAATAATGTCAAAATATAATTTAAAGAAGAGAATATAATAATATATATATATATATAACGAAATGTTTCGTTATATATTCAAAATGTAATAAATAAAAATATATTTTATTCATAAGCCACGTAATACAAGAAAATCCAAAATCAACAATAACAATAAAGAAGCAACGGCGACATCATCAAAGTCAGTTTCAACTCCTACTTCGGCATCAAGATCAATAGCAACAACAAGATCAACTTTAAAATTAACATCAAAATCAACATCAAAATCAATCCCAACAAAATCAAAATCTTCCGCTTCAACTCTTACCACGTTAACTCCAACTGCATCGACTCCAACTGCATCAACTCCTACTGCATCAACTACTACTGCATCAACTACTACTGCATCGACTACTACCGCATCAACTCCTACTGAATCAACTCCTACTGAATCAACTCCTACTGNTCCAATTTTCAAAAGAAAATCCCAATCATCATCTTCATTGGATGAAGCTAACAAAAAAAAGCAAACTAATAAATTTGGGGGTAATAAACGTTATATATCGGTTTTGAAAATAATTAAATATATTATATGATAATTAATGTTGAATTTCTACAATTTAGATGAAAAAACGAATCAAAAAATAATGAATACACTACTAGAAATAAAAAAAGACATAACTGAAATAAAAAAAGACATTACCGAAATAAAAAAAAATGGAAATGATTCAAATAATTCGAAAGAACAGAAGAAATCGGAAGAATTATATTTAAATGTAAGAATTTTGTTATACTTTATTTTCTATATATATAAATAAAAATTAATTATAAATATTTTTTACAGGAGATAGCCAATATTGTATCAGAACCATTTATAGAAACGGATATGTACCCGGACTCAGAAAAATTAAAAAAAGAAACAAAGAACTACATAAATTCGACCAATCCCGGATTTCTTGCAAAATATTCGGAAAAAAGATGGAATTCGTATTTTGAAAAAAGTATTCATAGTAAGGTATATAATTTAATTAATAATTTACGTTATATTAAATGACATTTAATAAAAAATGACGTTAAATAACGTTTTATAATATAGTTGCTATTGAAACTTCGATCAAAGAGGGGCAATATTGTTGCCAAAATTAAATCGTCAATATTTTCTACCTTTGGCGAAGATTCATTACCAAGTATTAATACCAGCGCGACGGAAAAAGAAATAATGGATTGGAAAAAAAAAGAAGAAGTTAGAAAAGCATTCAAAAAATTACATAAAAAGATAAATGAAGACGATGACGATGAAAAACTAACATGGTGTAATAGAATATTACAAAAAGCTTTTACAAATCCCGCTAAGAAAACAAAATACCTCCTTGCGTTTGCCGTAGGAGTAATTGAAATAACTCTTGATCCCGATAATGGAGGTATACAAATAAAAGACGTAATCATGAAATCAAAAATCAGAAAATATATAGTAAGTTTTATATTAATTTATTGAAGACACCAGAAAAACAAAAAAAAACGTTAAATATCGTTATAATTTAGGATAAAATCGAAAATGGAAATATCTATATTTCATCATCAGAATCAGAATCATCCTCAGGATCCGCCTCAGAATTCGAAAAGGATAACAATGACAATATGAATGAAGACAACGAAGATGATGGCGTAATTTATATTGACTCTAATGAAGAAAACGATATAAATTTGGACGAATACAATATAGATGAAAGCGATATGGAATGAAAAATGATGTTTATTACTTTAATATTTTAAAAAATTCATAACGAAATAATATTTTTTTATATATTTCATGTAATAATTATAATAAAAGTAAAATAATAGTTAATAAAAGAGAATAATAAAGATTGAAATTAAATTTTATATTCAAAAAAAGTGTAATTTTTGAAAAAAACGAATAAATTAAATTAAAAAACGTTATTTAACGATAAATTTAATAAAAAAAATATTAAAGCAATTAATCCGACGTTCTAGATCACAATAAATACGTTCTGCTCGTCTATGTTATTAAACGATGCTTTAAATATCATTATATATCGCGTAAAAACGAACATTTCGTACCGTACTGACTAACGATAATAAACACCGATATACAACGTTATTAATACGAAACGTTCGTTATACGTTCTAAAACGGCGATATATAACGTTATATATACACCGTTCATTAAACGTAGTATAAACGGTACGTATTTATAGCGTACTAGAACGTTACGTTCTAGTACGTAGGTGTCGTTCTAGAACGCAATACGAACGTTCCGTCCATAGAACGTTATATAACGTTATATAAAAATTACTGATGACTGTATCTGTAAAATAAATGTGATTTTTCGAATATATACAATATATTATGTGATTTTTCAAATATATCATTTTCTGTGATTAAAAAAGTAATTTTAAGATTTTTTTTATATGTGGTAATATATTTATTATATTTATTGAACTTGATTTACATAATTGTAACACAAAAATAATCCTGTTTATCTTGTTTATTTGATTTATTTACAATAATACCATACTCCTCTGCCTTACTCCTTCCTGCCTCTCTTTACTATATGTTATATTCTTTTGAACTTTTTGAACTTTTTCAAAACTTATATACTTATTTAAAATATAGTCAATTTTCTTATTTATTTCCTATTTCTATTTATTTCCAGAATGTTTTACAAACCTTTTTCTTCGCACCCGCACCAATTATTTTTTTCTCATAACATTACGAGCATTTTTATTTTGTTTTCATTTCCATAATATTACTATTTTATTCTATTTTTTTTTCTTGCTTTATTTTGTAATATTACGAATTAAGGTATATATACTTGAAATAAAATATTTCAAAAAAAATTTATAATAAATAATATATTACGAAAATTGACGTGGTTTGAATATTTTACTTATTATTATTTATTATTATAAAGGATGAGCGATCTTAATCAATTGTTTAAAAGAAAAAACCAATCTTCTTTACGCACTAACTCGCGTCCCTCTTCGTTTTTCTCTTCTTCGTCTTCATTTTCACGTCCCACATTGGAATCGGAGGATTCTGGTTTAACTGGTTTAACTGGTTCAACTGGTTTAACTTCAAGAAACAATGATGATAAAATAATATTAATGTTTAACTATTTCAAAGAAAACTAAAATGACCAAAATTTTTTTATACTTCAAGCCACAACAAAAAGAATTTTTAGTAAATTAGACAATCTACAAAAAATGTTGGAAAAAATCATGAAAAACCAAAAAAAATGCAGAATGATATAAAGTCGGTCAAAGAAGAAGTAGCAATACTCTCATACGATCAGGATTGTGTTTATGTTAGTAAGGATATTAAATTTTAAATATTTCGCAAATACTCGTAATATTAACAATGTTTTATAAATAGTCCGTAATATTGGAATCAGCCCAAGATCTTTTGGAGAAGATAATATATCCAACCTTAGATCAATTCAAAGAAACAGCAAAATCTTTTATGGAAAAATCTGACATTAATTTTTTTTCTTCCCTAGGTCATAGATGGGAGCCGTTCTACCATAAAAAGATATGAGTTGATGTGAGTAAAATTTATAAATCAGCATTTTAAGAGTTTTATAATTAATTTTTTAAAAAATTTGTAGTTAACAAAAAAGCTCCGAGCCTTGCGAAGTACTTTGTGTGCACGAGTGAAAACATCGATTTTCAAAGTTTGTAAGGTACCCCCTATAAGCATCGTAGCAGAAGCCTCGAAAATTAGTGCGTGGAAAAAGAACCCTGCTATTTCAAACAGTTTTCGAAAATTATTTGATAAAATTGAAGAAAATGAGGAGGATACTTATATGACTCGAATAATTAAAAACGTCTGGCCTAAGAAAAAAAATATTCCAAATTTACAAATCGCCTAAGTGATTTCCATTGCAGAAATTATTCTTAACCCAAATAATGAAAACATCAAAATATCTGAAGAAATAATAAAACCAGTTCTTTTAAAAAATCTAGTAAGTAAATTCTATATTATGTCAGATTTTTAAAATTTTCGAAAACTAACGAAACTTTAAAAAAATAGAATAAAATTGAAAATAATGAAAGTTTTGAATACGAATCTGACTCTCCTGAAAGATTAGAAGTAACTCCCAAAAGGCTAGCAGCTCCCAAAAAATCGGCAGTTCCTGAAAGACCAGCAGTTCCCAAAAGTAATAAAAGAATTACTGAAATCGAAACCTCGCGAAAAGAAAAGAAAAAAATAAGATCCATAAGAAAAGATGAAGAAAATAATAATGATGACGACGAAGCTGACGAAGGTGACAAAGCTTACGAAGCTAACGAAGCTTACGAAACTGACGAAGGTGACGAATATTATAATGAAATAATAAATATTGATGAAAGTGAGGAGGAATAATAAAAAATTAATTTTTAAATATTTATATATTTCGAAAATTTTTGTAAATATTAAAATTAATATAAATAAAATAATAGTAATATTTGAAATACCACAATAAAATAATAATTATTAATAAATTATAAAATGTAAAAAATTTGCCTGTATATAAATGCAAATTTTATAAATTTAGCGAAACGTTACGGAAATTTTTGCGAAAACGTTACGGAAATTTTGCGAAATATTGTGAAATATTGCGGAAATTTTTGCGAAATATTGCGAAAATATTGCGAAATATTGTGGAAATTTTTATGAATATTGCGAAAATATTACGAAATATTGCGAAATATTGCGAAATATTTTTGCGCAAACCTCCGAAGGTGTCAGAAATTTGCGGAAATTTTCGAAGTGAAAATTTGCGCAAATTTTCGCCTATTAAAATTTCCTGATGTTTTTCTTTATTCAATTAATGCTGCTGTCGTAATTTAAAAAAAGTATTGTAATTAGTTGTAATATATGACATAATTTATTTTTTTTTATGACATAATTAGTTACAACTAGTTGTAATTTTTATAAATAATTACAACAGGTTAGTAATATCTGTCGTAATTTAAAAAAAGTGTTATAATTAATTACAACATATGGCACAATTCATTTTTCCTTATGGCATAATTAGTTGTAACTAGTTATAATTTTTACAAATAATTATGACAGGTATTTTTATGACAGGTTGATAGAGTTTTAACTATCAATTCTCAGGCTTAGCCTGGGTAACAATGGGTTAGACAGTAAATAGAAATATTTTAATTAGTTTTAATAAATGTATAATATTTAAAATATAAAATTTACAAATTTTATATTAATAAATTTTATTGAAGCAAGATTCCGTTGGTTAAAAAAAAAATATCTTTACAACAGATATTTTTAATATCATCAAAACTATATATGTCGTCAAAATTAAAGTTCTTTATAAGCTAAACCCAGTTAAACTTTATAAAGTCTGACTTAAACTTTAAAAATTTAGACTTGATTCAAATCTGGTCTATACCTGCCGCCCAAATTCAAAATCCAAATGCCGAAATCCCAAATGCCGAAATCTCAAATCTCAAATTATAATTAGTATCTTTTGCTGAAATCCCAAATCCCAAATCCCAAATCCCAANATATGACATAATTTATTTTTTTTTATGACATAATTAGTTACAACTAGTTGTAATTTTTATAAATAATTACAACAGGTTAGTAATATCTGTCGTAATTTAAAAAAAGTGTTATAATTAATTACAACATATGGCACAATTCATTTTTCCTTATGGCATAATTAGTTGTAACTAGTTATAATTTTTACAAATAATTATGACAGGTATTTTTATGACAGGTTGATAGAGTTTTAACTATCAATTCTCAGGCTTAGCCTGGGTAACAATGGGTTAGACAGTAAATAGAAATATTTTAATTAGTTTTAATAAATGTATAATATTTAAAATATAAAATTTACAAATTTTATATTAATAAATTTTATTGAAGCAAGATTCCGTTGGTTAAAAAAAAAATATCTTTACAACAGATATTTTTAATATCATCAAAACTATATATGTCGTCAAAATTAAAGTTCTTTATAAGCTAAACCCAGTTAAACTTTATAAAGTCTGACTTAAACTTTAAAAATTTAGACTTGATTCAAATCTGGTCTATACCTGCCGCCCAAATTCAAAATCCAAATGCCGAAATCCCAAATGCCGAAATCTCAAATCTCAAATTATAATTAGTATCTTTTGCTGAAATCCCAAATCCCAAATCCCAAATCCCAAATATTAGTAATTTGTGCATTTTGGCATCCCAAATCCCAAATGATTTGGGATTTGGGCAACACGTATAGTCTGGTCTATGTTTAAATTTTAAACTTGACTCAAATTAAATTTGAGTTTATTGAATTTGGCTTACTCAAATTTAAATCAAACTTATAAGCTTACCTCAAGCTCGCAAGTTTAACTCAAGTCTATGAGTTTAATTTAAATCTACGAACTTGACTCAAGTTTATAAGCTTAATTCAAGTTTGTAAATCTAATTCAAGCCCACAAGTTCAGCTTAAATCCACAAGCTCTACAGGTTTTTGAGATTTGATCTTTTTATAATAATTAAAATTTGTAAAATTATTTTAAGCTTAAAAGTTGTAAGATGCATTTCACAATATAATCAATTTGTTTTTTTAGCAATTTCTATTTATTGTATAATTTTAAAAAAATACTTTATAAATTATAAATTAGAAATAATTCACAATCTTTATTACATATAAAACATTTTGTTTTAATAAGTAAATATTAAAAATGGTACTAAGTAATTTTAAAGCCAAGAATATTGAGTATTAATATAAAAAATTTCTGAATTAAAAAATTTAAAATTGACAGAATAATAGATGTCTAAGTTTAAATATTTTAAATATTTTAAATTTTAAATATTTGAGTTTAGACTATATATGTTCCCAAAATTGATTTTGGATTTTTGAGGTATTTCGACTTTTTAAGATTTATACAGAATCTATTTTATATATGAAAGTAAAAAAAGTATCCAGTTATGTATATCTTCAATCAAAGAATAAATCTGAATGATCAAAAAATTTCAGGTTTTAAGTAAAATAATTTCATCTTCTATGAAAAACTATTTCGACTTTTTTCTCCAAAATTGCAATTTCGGGGCCTCAAAATAATTTTGCGTGCAAGTATAGTTTAGACATCTATTATTTTGTTAATTTTAAATTTTTTAATTTAAAGATTTTTTATATTGATACTTATTCTTGATTTTGAAGTTATTTAATACCATTTTTAATATTTATTTATTAAAAAAAAGTTTTATATATAATAAAGATTGTAAATTATTTTCAATTTGTAATTTATAAAGTATTTTTTTAAAGTTATACATCAGTAAATTTTTTTAAACATAAGCCTTCGAAGTATTTCACTCCGATAACTTTCGAATACCTCCAATATAAACATAATATTTATCACTGGTCGAAAATTTATAAAAACTACACCTATCGGGTACCAGATAGGTGTAGTATCCGTGCCTAATATCGTACACATATCGGGTACCCGATAGGTGTGAGAAAACATTTTTTACACTTATCAGGTACCCGATATGTGTAAAAAAACATTTTTTACACCTATCGGGTACCCGATATGTATACGATATTAGGCACGGATACTACACCTATCTGGTACCCGATAGGTGTAGTTTTTATAAATTTTCGACCAGTGTATGAAGGTTATTGATACCGAAAACCTTTATTTTTATTAATAAAACGTAATACTCCAGAGGTTATTGATATTGATAACCTTCAATAACCTTCATTTTATCATAATAAACGTAATATTTGCGAAGGTTATTGGTCTGATAATCTTCAATAACCTTTGAAAATGAAATTATTATAATAACCTCTGATATAAAAAATTTTCTGATGTATAATAAATAGAAATTGTTAAAAAAACAAATTGATTATATTGTGAAGTACATTTCACAACTTTTAAGCTTAATATAACAATAATAAAAAATTTAATTTTAAAAAAATAATTTTTATTTTTTTATAATTAATAAATTTAAAAATTTTAATAGATAATTTTACAAATTTTAATTATTATAAAAAAATTAAATTTCAGAAACCTGTAAGGTTTAAGTTGCTTAAGTTGGGTCTACAGGTTTGAGTTAAGTCTATGGATTTGAGCTGAGCCGTGAACTTGAATTGGATTTGCAAGTTTGTAATATATATGTCATCAAAACTAATTGCGTTTAATTCAAATCAATAGTTTTGACGATATATATAGTTTGCGAGTTTGAGTTAAATTTGCAGACTTAAGTTAGGCTTGCAGGCTTTTCTCAGGTTCGTGAGTTTTTCTTAAGTTTATGAACTTTCTTCAAGTTTACGAGCTTTTTTTAGGTTTACAGGTTTTTCTTAGGTTTATAAACTTTTCTCAAGTCTAAACTTGAATCAGGTTCAGTTAAAACTTGATTTGGTTTGAGCTTAATTTTTAAAGCTATAAGTTTAAAATTAAGGCTTAACTTGAATTTTACCTGGTTTAGTCTATCAGACTTATAAGTTTTAAGACCTGTGGGAAACTTTAATTGTATCTATTTTTGACATATACTTCAGTCTGTTTAAGTAACTTGAGTTTTGTAATTTATATATTACTTTTGACTAGGGTTTTACAAAAATATTCAAATCCACAGATCAGATCTGAATTGTATTGAACAAATTCAGATTGAATTTTAAGGTTTTGAATTACAGATCGATTCGAATTCAAAAAAAAATAAGATTTGATGGATCTAGATATTTTTTTTGGATTTGAATCAATCCATTATCAGAAAATTTTAAAAGGCGAAAATTTTCTGCAATTTTTTCGAAAAGTTTCGAAGTGAAAATTTTTGAAAAACTTGCGCAATGGGAATATTATAATTATAATATTTCCACTTAGACTAGGTTATTCCCAATTAATCGGTGACGCATGATTCAGTTTTGTTGCGTCAGATGAATGATGTTTGATTCAGTTTTGTTGCGTCATTGGTGATTTTTGAATTTTTTATATAGCAGCTTATTGTTTTTGATCGATTTTCATTATATATGATAACTTTAATAGGTTATGATAATTAGTGGCGCCTCCTTCTGTGTGATGCTTAAATCACGTTTGCTGTGTAATATGAATGTCAGAGTTGAGTGATCATGATCTGCTCTATACATGTCGTCAAAACTATTGAATTGAGTCAGACGCAATTAAAATTGAGAAAAATTGGAGTTGAGTCAAGGCAAATTTTGATTTTTATTAGTGATTGACGCAATTAGTTGAGTCAGACGCAATTAAAAATTGAAATTTTAAGAGTTGAGTCAAGGCCAAATTAGTTTTGACGACATGTATAATCTGCTCCCTATACAATATGGCTGATGCTCAAATTGCGTTTGCTGCGTCAAAGATGAATAGGCATAACTAGTCATTGCATACAGATTTCATGAATCTCGTGTCAATATACTTATAGTCTATACCTCCTTAATATGTATCTCGCCCATTGTATTAGATGACGCATAGATCACATTTGCTGTGTCAAACTAGCAATTTGCCATTTATCCATATAATTGTTGNCTGCAATTTTTTCGAAAAGTTTCGAAGTGAAAATTTTTGAAAAACTTGCGCAATGGGAATATTATAATTATAATATTTCCACTTAGACTAGGTTATTCCCAATTAATCGGTGACGCATGATTCAGTTTTGTTGCGTCAGATGAATGATGTTTGATTCAGTTTTGTTGCGTCATTGGTGATTTTTGAATTTTTTATATAGCAGCTTATTGTTTTTGATCGATTTTCATTATATATGATAACTTTAATAGGTTATGATAATTAGTGGCGCCTCCTTCTGTGTGATGCTTAAATCACGTTTGCTGTGTAATATGAATGTCAGAGTTGAGTGATCATGATCTGCTCTATACATGTCGTCAAAACTATTGAATTGAGTCAGACGCAATTAAAATTGAGAAAAATTGGAGTTGAGTCAAGGCAAATTTTGATTTTTATTAGTGATTGACGCAATTAGTTGAGTCAGACGCAATTAAAAATTGAAATTTTAAGAGTTGAGTCAAGGCCAAATTAGTTTTGACGACATGTATAATCTGCTCCCTATACAATATGGCTGATGCTCAAATTGCGTTTGCTGCGTCAAAGATGAATAGGCATAACTAGTCATTGCATACAGATTTCATGAATCTCGTGTCAATATACTTATAGTCTATACCTCCTTAATATGTATCTCGCCCATTGTATTAGATGACGCATAGATCACATTTGCTGTGTCAAACTAGCAATTTGCCATTTATCCATATAATTGTTGAGGATGAGGCACATAGTGCCGAAGTGTTATCTACCATCATTTAATTGTCGAAGATGAAGCACTATGTGCCGAATTATTATTATTTGGTTGCCAAGAATGAGGCACTACATGCTGAATTGTTATCTACCATCATTTAATTGCTGAGGATAAAGCACATAGTGCCGAATTGTTATCTATCATCATTTAATTACCGAGGATGAGGCACATAGTGCCGAATTGTTATCCATTTGATGATACGTAAAAGCAAAAATTTATCTTATCTCTTTTTTTATAATATTCTGCCTTTGCGTATCACTTTTTTATATATCTGAATTATACTATCCGATCTTTATTTTTGGTAATACGTAAAAACACGATTTTCTCTTACCTCTTTCCTTATAATATTCTACCTTTATGTATCACCAAAAGTTTACTATATTTTTCAGTTTTGAAAGCTCTTCTCGCATAGTTAGTAGTTCGAATATTGCTACTTTACATTAGTGAAGCTAGTATAAGATGCTAAAAAAATCAGGTCATACTTATATGTACTCTTTTGCGTATCATTTTTTGCTAACTTTTGCATATCACTTTTTTGGCACTTCATGCTAGTTTCGCTGATATCTACTTAACGATACGTAAAAGCCCAATTTTTTTCTTACCTTTGCGTATCACTTTTTGATAACATTTTTTCTCTCCAGCTTGGAAAAAGAAAAATAGTTAACTATTCATTAATAATTTCTCTTTAACTATATAGGTCTAACTTCGAGTATATATGTGAAAAGGCAGGATAACCTTTGCGTATCACTTTTTTTGGTACTTCATGCCAGCTCCATTGATATCTACCTAATAATACGTAAAAGCTTAATTTTTTCTTACCTTTATATATCATTTTTTTTTGACATATAAAAGTCTGATTTTTCTTACCTTTGTGTATCACTTTTCGATATTCGTTTAATGGTACTATGTGTTTTGAGTCAAAGACTCGTGACTTTGCCACTGACACTAGCTTCGCTATTACATATTACGTACCTGAAACTGTATCTCGATCAAAATTATACAACACAAAAATGGTCATCGATTAATTTATCTTATCCCCTATATTGAAAGCACTTACCTTGGTCAAAATTACATAATACGAAAACCTTCTTGTATGATCCAAGTGACAAAACATTAATTTTTGATTTGAATTTTTTGCTGTAAAAGAAGGACAAGGGCATCTATATTAGCACCATGTATCAATATTAATTATTTTTTTTTGTATATAATATGTGTCTTTGACACTGAGCTTCACTTATTCAAGTTCAAATAGGTGATAAAATTTCCAGTTACCCAATCTCCACATATTGTAAATTCTTGCTTTTTTTTTGCATTCCATATAGACCGAATCTATATAATAACAATAATTAATAAAGTAAGTAACAAGCAAGTAATTATTGGTAACCCAAATATTCTTGTCGCAATGGGAATTGATTTTATTCCTTCAGACATATAAGGGACACCTTTTTGAGGCACCAAAATCTGGAAATTTGATTTATTCAAAGAAGAGTTAGGCATTTCCCGCTGTGCAAAATTTGGAAGTATGTTTATTTCAGAAGGAGGTATATGACCATTATTCTGCAATAATTTCTATAATTGAGGAAGTATTATTATCGCTTTTTAGCATGAAAATACTAGCTTTTGTTATTTCTTGAGAAACATCATTTTGGGAGGTAAAATCTTGTTGCTCTGGTGATTCTATATGACTCGAAGATGGGCTTTGCTCATTATTTTTGCGTAAAAATTGATGAAGATATATTTTGCGATTATTATTAGTCGAGGTATCTGATATTTTAGAAGTACCTTTCTGAAGTTCATTACCACCACTAATCGCTTCTTCAAGAGTAATTTTACTTCCGATTTTTAGCTGTGCCGGTTTTGTTGATATTTCAGTTTGTTAATTTTTTCGGTTAATTCATTTATCATAAACTCGAAAGATAAAATTTCAGAATCTTTTTTTTTCAAGTTTTTCTGAGAAAAATCCAACTTACTTTTTAACGTCTTTATTTTTTTAGAATTTCTGACCTTAAATTTACCAAGAGAAAGCTCCATTTCAGTAATCTCGTTTTGTAATTTCTGGATTTCATTATAATTTTGTGTTAACTCCTGATCTAAATATTCTTTTTCTAGAACCCAGGTCTTTCTTTCCTGATTAAAACTTCTTATTTGATCTGAGCATTTATCCTGCAATTTTTCACTAAAGTTATTAATTTCAGTCTTGGATTTAAGAACGCAATATAATTTTTTTTCGAGTTCTTTTTCCTGCATACTTCCAAGCCGATGGTCTTTAATGTCTTGCAATGTATATACATTAGCCATATTAAATAATAGATAATATATTAAAAAGTAATTAAGAAATAAAAAAAATGAAACACATATCTAGTGAATATTATAGAGCTGGATCAACATATTTATCTAAAGAAGCGATTAATGAAATTAAAAGCTTTACAGGTAAAGGTTCTAATATTATTTATGCCATGGCAAGAAAGTATCAGATATCCCCTTTTTGTGTTAAGGAATATATGAAGAATCGAGAACGTAAGCAACAGGTAGTAACTTCAAGTATATTATCTCATCGGAATTTTAATGACTTTTGGAATAAGAAAATTGAGAAAATATATGCTTTATATAGTGAACTTCCATATTAGCAAACTAGTACAAAGCGCTAAAAAAAATCTAGTTAATAAATATAAACGTGTATAAATATTCCGGAATTTTTATTTTTATATATGTACATATATCTTTAAATATGATGAAATATTTCAAAACATTTTGAAAAATTTTGAGATAATTGTACATTTTTCATTATATACCTACTATAAGTGTGATCAAATATTTTGGAACATTTCAAAACATTTCTCCATTTTTTAAAAATAATATATTATCAAAATATGGGTCATATCTATACATGTTCTCAAAATTGATTTTGGATTTTTGAGGTATTTCGACTTTTTGAGATTTATACAGAATCTATTCTATATATGGAAGTAAAAAAAGTATTCAGTTATATGTATCTTCAATCAAAGAATAAATCTGGGTGGTCAAAAAATTTCGGGTTTTAAGTAAAATAATTTCGTCTTCTATGAAAAACTATTTCGACTTTTTTCCCCGAAATTGCAATTTCGGGACCCCAAAATGATTTTGCGTGCAAGTATAGTCGTATCCATAAAGAGTATTATAGTGCTAATACCAAATACTTATCAAATGAGGCAATTCGAGAGGTTAAAGGATCCATGAGTAGAGTCCCTGATGCCATAAATGCAATGGCAAAAAAATATCGTATAAATCATTATCGCGTCTTAGATTATATAGAAAATCATGAGCGTAAGTAACAAATAATACAAAGTACCATTTCTTCTGAAATATTACCTATACCAACAATCTTACCTGAAAAATCTAATCAAATTGAAAGCGAGGTTTTACATCTGAAATTTATTACCTTCCCTAACAAAGAAATAAAAAAGAGAAGTTTCAAATCTAATTTCAAATCTAGAACAAAATCTATTCGCATATCCGATCCAATATCTAATATGGTACATTTGGAAATTTTTTATATCAGAGATTATTGTAATAATTTCGTTTTCAAAGGTTATTGAAGGTTATCAGACCAATAACCTTCGCAAATATTACATTTATTATGATAAAATGAAGATTATTAAAGGTTATCAATATCAATAACCTCCGAAGTATTACGTTTTATTAATAGGGATGTTAATGGTTATACATGAACCAGTTTTACCCTGGTTGGTCGACCGAACTGATCCGGTTCGGTTTCAAGATTTAAAACCGGTACAATCGCGATTCATTTACTACGGTTCAACCGTTATTTTATATGATCAAACCTTTTATAATTTTCCGGTTTCACAAATTTTTTTATATTTAAAAAAAAAAGATTTTTTTCTTTTTATTTATAAATATTATTATAATTATTATTATTATATAATTATATTTTAATAAATAAAACTTATTTCGAATCGGGTTCGTGGTCACGGCAAGTCTATATATTTTTTTTATTTATTTTATTAAATATATACCTATTTTTACTAATATACTTACTTTCACTCTTTCAAATCGGGTTTGTAGTTATTCTTAGCTTCTCTCCTTCGAAATGAAATCATAAATAACTTCCTTTTCTCTTTCTTTTTATTTATTTTATTAAATATATACTTATTTTTATTAATATACTTACCTTCACTCTTTCAAATCGGATTCATGATTATTCTTAGCTTCTCTTCTTCAAAATAGGTTCATGGGTTCCTTCTCTCCTTTGAAATGGGGATCGTAGGTTTCTCCTTTCCTTTTTTTATTAAATATTTACCATTCTTATCAATATACTTTTTCAAATCAGGTTCATGGTTATTTTTAACTCCTTTCCTTTGAAATGGAATTATAAACTCTTTCTCTTCTTCAAAATGGAGACTGTAAATTCTTTTCTTCTTTTTTTTTTTATATTTATTAAATACTTACTTATTCTTACCAATATATTTATCTTCACTCTTTCAAATCAGGTTTGTAGATTATTCTTAATTTGAAATAGGTTGGTGAGATTATTTTTAGCAAAATACTTCAGAAGAAATTTTTTATAAAAAGATACCCTGCTTCCATATTATAATTTCTATGTAAATGATAATTTGGGTCAGTAGAAATGCTCATATACATATATTTATTTTTTCTTTTTACATGTCATTATATTTTTTGAATTCATTATATTTTAACTTCACTTTATATACTTTATATAAATCTAAAAATAAATTGCCAAAATCAACGATTTTGATTTTTTAAATAATTAAATATGTATTTTTATTTAATAAATTAATTTTAATTTATAATTATATATTATAATAAATTAATAAAAATTTAACTTTGAGATCGCGATTTTGATGATCTCAAATCTTGATTAAAATCTATATTAAAGGTAACACAACTATTTTTTTCGTTATTCCTATTTTTTTTATCTCTTATTTTATATTTCATTAATGTCTTTTAATAACTTTGATAATGAATACATGCCAGATTTTGAAGATCTGGAACCTGATAATGATCTTGAAAATTTGGACTCAAGAGAAACAATTAATATTCTTGAACCTTCAACTGATGATAACCTTGAGAACTTAAATTCAAGAGAAATAAGTGATATTACTGAGAATTTTACAGATGAACCAACTACTATTTCTAAAGACAACCAACAAAAAGGAAAAACTTCTTCTCCAGTCTGGGAATTTATGTATAAAAAATATAATGATGAGGAAAATCTTATAGCAATAGTTTGTAATTTGTGTAAAAAAGAATATGGGCCAAAAACATCAACCAGACCACTTAAGGATTATTTAATTAAAGAACATAAGCGTAATTTTAACATTAAACAACAAACAAAATTAAATTTTAATAGAAAACCATATGGCAAAGATGATACTATAAGAGTTAAAGATTGTAATGATGCTCTTCTTAACTTTGTTATTGGATACCAACTACCTTTTGCTATTGTAGATAGTAGATAGTTTGATGAATTTTGCAAGACTATGGATTTAAGATATACACTACCTTCTCGACAATATTTACAGAAACAAATTATTAATAATTTTGAAAATCAGCGTATTATAGTTGCAAATGAACTTGAAAAACTTGAATCTAAAGTATCACTTACTGCAGATATTTGGACTTCTATTTCAAATCAAGCATATCTTGGAGTTACTATTCATTTTATTGATGAAAATTGGAAGATGCAACGTTTTCTTTTAGATTTAATTCATTTTGAAAATAATCATACAGGTGTTAAAACAAAAGAAAAACTTTTACAATTATTAGATGAAATGAATCTCAATAGAAAAATTCTTGGATTAACTACAGACAATGATTCTAAAATGATATTATGTGGCAATCTTTTAACAAATGAATTTTCTGATTGTGAATTTAAACATTATAGGTGTGCAGCACATGTTTTGAATATTGCAATTAATCATGGAATGGAATTGAGAACAACAATTATTGACAAAGTTAGAATATTTGTTAATAAAATACGACATTCAACAGTTTTCTGTGATGAACTTCGTAATTATTGTAAGTTAATTAAAAAGAATTATCTTAAACCTGAAATAGATGTTTGTACAAGGTGGAATTCTACATTTTCTATGTTAGAAAAATTTAATAGAATACGTGAAGAATTAGATTTTTTAGTATGTAAAAATAAAAATTTAATTAGTATTTATCTTAAAGAGGAGGAATGGATTCAAGTTCAATCTATGATTACTTTATTAGAACCAATGTATAAAGCAACTAAAATTCTTTCATCAAGTTCTTATCCAACAATTGGAGATGTAAGGTTAACTTTTGCTGGTATTCTTCAACATATTGATTTGTATAAAAATAATCATACATCAGAAGAATGTATGATGGCAGATTCTATAAGACACAAACTTGAAGAATATTGGAAAATTTTAGATGAATCTACAATTATTTCAACTGTTTTGGATCCATGTTCAAAATTACTTACATTTTTTTCTGAAGATCAAAAAAGTTCAGCAATTAATCTAGTACGTTCAAAAATGAATTTATATACACTTACTCAGCCTAATTCAAATGAAATTACTTCAAATGTTACAAGTGTAAGATCTTTTTTTAAAAATCTTATAATGCAACAACAAAATGAAAGACAACCTATAAAAGGAGAATTGGAACGATACTTAGCTATACCATTGGCACAATCTGAACCATTAGTTTGGTGGTCACAATATGTTGAGAAATTTTCAGTATTATCAAAAATGGCATGTAATTATCTTGCTATTCAAGGAACAAGTGTTCCTTGTGAACAAATTTTTTCTGTTGCTTCACATACTTTAACAAAAATTAGAAATCGACTTAATCCAGAAACAGCACGTGCATCACTGTGTCTAAAAAGCTGGATGGAACAAAATATTGGTACAAAAAAATAAGCTGAATTTGTATTTGATTTAAATATTATAATAATTTTAATTTTTTATATTTAAAATTTGAATTAAAAATATCAATAATTATAATTTAACTTATAGTTTATTATAATACTATTACATCTTATAAATATTGATGAAATATATATCATTTTGTAGTTAAGAATAAGGTCTTTTTTTTTATTTTAAAAATATCTCAGTAAAAAATTTATTTCATGTTGAGCAAAATCAAAAAAAAAAAAAATATAATTTTACATATTAAAGATTAAAGATACTTGCCACAATTATTTTTATAAGTTGCAATTAGTTGCAATTTCATACCTAGTTGCTGTAATAGTAATGCCATAATTCTGGAATGCTGTAATTATGTCATAATGTAATTATATGTAAAATCGGAAATAATTATCGATGGTTATTACATATAAAACTTTTTATTTTATAAGTAAATCTTAAAAACGGTACTAAGTAACCTCAAAACTATAGGTGCAGACTTATGCTTAACTAAAAGTTACGTCAATACGTCACTTGATATATAAGTTAAGTCATGAAGACGCATGACGTAACTCTTGACGTATGACGTAACTCTTGACGTATGACGTAACTCTTGACGTATG
>PQFF01000098.1:6523-22394 GCA_003547095.1 Diversispora epigaea | reverse complement strand
ATTTTAAGTGTGTTTTAAGAAATTTTAAGTGTATTTTAAGTGTGTTTTAAGAAATTTTAAGTGTATTTTAAGTGTATTTTAAGTTTTTAAGTGTATTTTAAGTATATAACATTTTATTACCTTTTGATACTTAATATATACTTGTTTTATTAGTAAAATATACCTAAAATATTCTTAAAATACACTTAATTTTAAGTATATTTTAGGTATATTTTAAGTACATTTTAAGTATGCGTATTTCTTATAGGGCTAGTATCATGATATTTAGCCATCATATGGATATTGTATTGATTCATAGGATTTAATCCCCGAATATATTGCTCTCTCATTTGTGGTTCTACTAATCTAGCAAGTTTTCCGAGTTTTGATATCTTAGCATTGTACTCAAGTATTGACATACCTCCTTGTACAATCTGACCGAAGAAAAGCAAATTTTTTTGCGTTTCAACTGTGGGATAAAGATTTTCAAGACAGTATAAAAATTGTCCAAGAGTAATTTCAGGTGCAACAATTGAATTACCTGCAGCAGCATTTGCATAATTGGCTTGTGATATAGTTCCTACAGGTGCTGGATGTCCTCCAGCTATACTCCAATCTTCATTAGCACCAGTTATTGTATTATCACCTCCAGCATTATTTCTTACAACCAAGGCTTCTCCTCGAAACTGATTTGCATTAATACCTGTTAAAGCTCCATTATTTACTGCTCGAAATAGAGTTAAGATATTTGTACCAGTACCATCAAGAATGTTATCACATTGCCAATTTCTACCTTTGATTTCATTTTCGTACCAGGTTTTTGTTTCACCAACTATACACGATATAGCTAAATTATATGCTTCTGCTCTACCAGCAACTCCTCCTGCACCAGCTGTAATATTTATCCGACATGCAATTACAAATCTCTTGATTTCTAAAATCCAATCTGATGAATCTTCTCCAGCTTTTCCTTTAAAAAGAGGCAGTTCATTTCCTATCATATTTGATATTTGTATCTGAGGTGAATTTATAAGTAGATTATTCTGAAGCACTAAAATTTGCTGATTCAAATTATTAATTAATTGCTCAAAATTTCGAGCACGATTTTTCCACTTAATATGACTTGTCTTTCGGTCCTTGAATTTATTGTAATATCTATCAAAGAGCCAATCTCGATTATATTCTAATAATCCTTTATCAGCTCGACACTGTTGCAATTGATTCTGGCAATTTCGTAATTCTCGAATAATATTTTGATTCCTATCTCTTTGATTCCTCCAAGCAGTTCTTGCTGTATTAAGGGTAGGGTATACCAAATCATGTGATCAAAAAAAGATTTCCAGAGAGTTTATAAATAACTTACACTAAAACTATATGATTTGATAACTACTAGTATTGACAATATATAAATAAATTTTCGTTCAGGTTTCGCAAATTTTGAAGATCGGATGGCAGGTTGTGCAGTTTTTTTTTGCCATATATTACATATAAACACATGATTTGATTATACCTGCCGCCCAAATTCAAAATCCAAATGCTGAAATCCCAAATACCAAAATCCCAAATCCCAAATCCCAAATTATAATTAGTATTTTTTGCCGAAATCCCAAATCCCAAATCCCAAATACTAGTAATTTGTGCATTTTGGCGTCCCAAATCCCAAATTATTTGGGATTTGGGCAACACGTATACATTCAAGTAGCATATATATTCATATCTATTTTAAATAAAACAAATTAAAACTCAAAAAATAAAGTTAAAGCTTAAGAAATATAGATGTGAGACTTTAAATTGTAATAACTTGATGAATATCGANGGCAATTTCGTAATTCTCGAATAATATTTTGATTCCTATCTCTTTGATTCCTCCAAGCAGTTCTTGCTGTATTAAGGGTAGGGTATACCAAATCATGTGATCAAAAAAAGATTTCCAGAGAGTTTATAAATAACTTACACTAAAACTATATGATTTGATAACTACTAGTATTGACAATATATAAATAAATTTTCGTTCAGGTTTCGCAAATTTTGAAGATCGGATGGCAGGTTGTGCAGTTTTTTTTTGCCATATATTACATATAAACACATGATTTGATTATACCTGCCGCCCAAATTCAAAATCCAAATGCTGAAATCCCAAATACCAAAATCCCAAATCCCAAATCCCAAATTATAATTAGTATTTTTTGCCGAAATCCCAAATCCCAAATCCCAAATACTAGTAATTTGTGCATTTTGGCGTCCCAAATCCCAAATTATTTGGGATTTGGGCAACACGTATAGATTTGATGCACCCTACTCTTAAATTCCATATTTAAAATTTGAACCTGTCTTAAATGGCGAACTTGCCATGCTATATATGTTAATTCTAAGATGCGCAATTTTTGTTTTAACTCATCATATGCAAATTCACTTTCTGCAATATCTTCATGTGCACTTTCCAAGGATTCTCTTATTTGATAGCATTCATCTCGACATTCGTCCAACCGGTCTTGAGCTTGCCCATATAATCTGGTTTTTTTGTCTAATTCAGTTTGTATGGTTTCATTTTTTTCAGATAATTCATCTATTTGCTCTTTGAGAGTTTCGTTTAATGTGCCCAGTTCATTTGTTAATTCCTGCTGATTGCGATTTATATCCCTAAGATTTATATTTTCTTGCCTTAACTGAGTTACCTCATTTTCAAAAGTATAACACCCATCTTGTATTTGTGTCAATTTCAATTCAGTTTGAGTTTGGAAATTATTGATTTCATTTTTTAAAAGAGTATTATCCCCTCTAGCTGAATTAGCTAAGAGCAAAATATTTGTTCTTACATCTGTTATTAAATTGAAAACTGGTATATTTGTAGCTGGTAGGTGTAATAGATCCAATGTCATTGTTTCTCGAAGTTTTTGGATTCTATGTTGAAGGGATAATAATTCGTTACTCATTTCAGATAATTGGAGTTCGAGAACAGATATATTTTTATCATTGGACTGAGCATCTGCCTCTGTTTTCTGGAGTCTTATTTTGAGATCATTTACCTGTATTCGGAGAATATCGATTTCATCGTCTCTCGTAATAATTACTTTTTCCAGATAAACAATATAATCTTCATTTTTTTGAATCTGTATGCGTAATTTTCTGATGGTCGCAACAAGATTATCCATCAAAATGTAATATATATATACCGATTACATCCTTCATAGAATAAAGATAAATATATCTATATAAACTTACTCACCTGCATATTTTTAAATATAAATGGAGGAACCACAAATTTTAGTAGATTCATCAAGAGCTGAAGAACTTGATCAGAATATAATATTACGAAAATTTTTCTATTAACTTACTGGTTTTTTCTCCAATGCAAAAGCGTTAAGAGATGCATGTCAGAAAAAGAGGGTATAAGTTTAAGCTTTTTGCGATTAAAAAATGGCTTACAAATCAAAGTGAGTGGCAAAAATACGCACCACCTCCGAAGAACATATTACGAGTTAATTATGACAAAATTTCACGTCCTAACTGTGTTCATATCACTGGTCGAATGAACAAAAATCAGAATCCTATTGATAGCGCAAATATGCATAAATCGGACATCCTATTTGTGAAAATTCATAAATCGGAAAAAATCGACTGCCTATACTTAATAAATCTTAGCAAATTTAACCATCAATCAGAATCCTATTCATGATAAAACCGTCTTATTTTTTTCCATTCGACCAGTGTATGTGTGATTTCTTATTCCTTACTCATGATCACTATAAGGGTAAAAAATAGATAGTAGTACTTAACATAATAAATATGAGAAGCAGGTACAAGGCTTCAGTTCCACTTATATTAAAAAAATCTCGTGAAGTCGCAAATGCATTCAGGAAAATTTATGATGATCTAACAAATTCTCTTACATATCCAACACTTTTACAATGTGATGGTGGGTCAGAGTTCAAAAAATCAGTAAGTCAGTTAATGGAAACACATAATGTTACAATTCGAGTAATTGGTACATATAGCCATCGGGGTATAGCAATTGTGGAACACTTCAATAAAACTCTCGCAAAGATGCTATATAAAATCCAGTATGCAGTTGAAAGTATAACTCAAGACCCTAAATTAATAAGAGCATGGGTCAAGCATTTGCCAAAAGTTATCGATTACCTAAATAATTATCCAACATGTCTTATTCGAGCACCAGGTTCTTCAAAGTGGGGTTTAGCTCCCAAGCTGGCCATTCGATTAAAACAAGTAGAATCTAGGCCATCCACAAAATATAAGCGCCATGTTGGAAAAAACGAAGAAAATAAGTTAAAAAAGGGTGATACAGTCCGTTATTTGTTAGCTAATGCAGAGTGGGAAGAAGGTATGGAAAATCAAAGACGCGCGACCGATGTAATTTGGAGCCCTTCTCTTCATAAAATTCGAAAAATCGTAGTAACGAAGAACGAACTGGTTTTATATTATCTTGGAAGTGATGACGATGAATATCCTTCAAAGTGGGGATTTGTGAGAGAGGAATTGATGCATGTATTTTCAGAAAAAATCGAGTATCCACCCCAAAGTATATTGGAAGAAAATACTTGTTCCAGGTCTGTTAATTTTATCCACGCTGTTAATAAAATGGCTAAGGCTGAAGAATATGCTGAAAAGCGAGGTGAAAAGTGTCTTGGCAAAACTGGTCATATAAATGGATTCGATGTATACCTCTGGTCTTGTGAAAAAGGACTTCATTAATGGGATGTGCCTTATAAAATCCAGAAGCGTAAATTCGAATGGTGCCCCCTTTATAATCATACAACCAATGAGCGACGTTGTAGATATATTTTCGAAGATTTGTTAGGTAAAAAATTTCCATCTTATAAACTGTCATTTTTGAATGGGATGCAATTAGATGGCTATAATGAAGAGCTAAAATTGGCATTCGAATTCTAGAGCATACAACATTTTACTCTTAATCGAATGTTCCACAGGCGAGGGCAAATAGATTTGGAAGAACAAAAAATCAGAGATCAAAAAAAGCGGGAAATATGTGCTCGAGAAGACATAGATCTCATCGAAATTGACTTTGATGTCGATTTGTATGAATTTATTAAAAGTACACTTATTGAAAAAGGTTATTTATGTGATAAAGAATAAATTCGCAAAGATAAGTATGACATATAACAAACTTCATCCATTTGTCTTACCCGAACTTTTGACCGAAGTTTTCTCATATCTTGCTATAGATAAATCATTATACCTGACCTTATTCATTAACCAGTTGTGGTATTTTTGTTTTGCTCCTATATTATGGAAAAAAGCTGAATTTACCGGTGACTTAACAAATGCATGTATGCGATGGAGAAAATTTAAAAAAGTAATGCATAGAAAATATAAACCACATACTCCATTTTTACTTTGACTTCATCTCTCTGGATGCAAGGTCTCTAACAATATGCTATATAGGATCGCTAGGTTCTGTCCTAATTTACGCCATTTAAAAATCGCGTGGTGCTGTGGTTTATCCAATAAGGTCATTAGTAAAATCACACAAATTTGCCATTTGGAATCTCTTGATGTATCACGCATTAAGAAAATAAAAAATGTAAAACGATTTGGTAAATACAAATATATGAAGGATATAACTTTATGTAAAATTGCTCATTCGAGTCCAAATCTATAATATCTAAAGCTTGGCACCCCTATTATAACTGATATATCATTGAAAGCAGTTGCGCACTCATGTATTAATTTATGCCACCTGGAATTGGGTTATAATGAGAATATTACTGATGCATCTATAATCAAGATTGCACAAAACTGCCCATATTTAGAATATCTTGGTTTATAGGGGAATAATATTACTGATGCATCATTAAAACAGATTGCTAAATCATGCTCAAAACAATATGTATTGGAGGATTGTGAAGAGATTACTGATATATCGGTTAAAAAAATTGCGCAATCTAACCCAAATCTTAAATATCTTGACTTTGGTTATTGTTTTCTTATATCTGATGAGTCTATTTGCGATATAGTACAATCATGCTCAAAACTTGAACAGCTTTATCTTGAGGGTTGCAATATTACTGATGTATTTTTATCTGCATTAGCAAATTTGTATAATTTCCAGAAACTTGATATTGATGATTGCAAAAAAATTAGCACAAATGCAGTTATAACCTTGCAAAGTAAAAATCCTATCCTCGATATTATCGGTTATTATTCAGATACAAATAGTGAATCGGATATATCATTATAAAAAATCCAGTGAATATGTGTGGGCATAACCAAGTGTCTCTAACATATATATATAATAATAAAGATCATTATTTTTTGATATAATAATTAGTATTACTTATCTTGATCGAGATGAAAGTAGAAAAACTTGATCTGTGTGAAATATTCGTATTTAATATCGATGAATACAAAAATCTGGAAAGATTTAATAGCCTTAATTCAACACCACAGTGGCCTTTCAATTTATTAGTTAGTGGGCGAACTAGATCAGGAAAAACAAATATGATTATTAGTCTTTTGCTTGGAGATAAAATGTTTCGAATGTTTAGTGGAAAGAAAGGTGGGAAACGCTATATTAAGAATAATGATTTGGTTTTGATTGGACATCATCTCATTTTAAAGAGAAAATTATACTTATTAAAAAAGAAAAACTAATTACCAGTTCTAAATGTCTCCAAAATTATCCTTAGAAGTTGCTTGCAATATTGCTATAGAGCGAGGAGGATTATGCCTTTCAGATAAGTATATTAATGATCATTCACCTTTATTATGGTGCTGTGTTGTAGGTCATGAATGGTTTGCTCGTCTTGCTAATATAAAACGTAAAAACTCATGGTGTCCACAGTGTGCACCCAATTGCCGTCGTTCAATCGAAGAGGCCAAACAAATCGCACATGATAGAAATGGTGACTGTCTTTCTGAAAAGTATATAAATAGCAATTCACCATTATTATGGCGCTGTGCTATAGCATCAGTAAATTTTTTTAAACGTAAACCTTCGAAGTCCTTCACTCTGATAACCTTCGAATACCTCCAACATAAATGTAATATTTACGAAGGTTATTGGTACTGAAAACCTTCATTTTTATTAATAAAACGTAATACTCCGGAGGTTATTAATATTGATAACCTTCAATAACCTTCACTTTATCATAATAAACGTAATATTTGCGAAGGTTATTGGTCCGATAACCTTCAATAACCTTTGAAAACGAAATTATTACAATAACCTCCGACATAAAAAATTTCCTGATGAGGTCATGAATGGTCTTCTTCCTTTGCTAGCATAAAAAATAGTGGCACATGGTGCCCGCGATGCATATACAATCACCGTCTTACACTTGAGGATGCTAAACAGATTGCTAATAGTAGGGGTGGAAAATGTCTTTCCGAAAAATTTGATAATAGTAAATCAATTTTGTTATNGTAGGTCATGAATGGTTTGCTCGTCTTGCTAATATAAAACGTAAAAACTCATGGTGTCCACAGTGTGCACCCAATTGCCGTCGTTCAATCGAAGAGGCCAAACAAATCGCACATGATAGAAATGGTGACTGTCTTTCTGAAAAGTATATAAATAGCAATTCACCATTATTATGGCGCTGTGCTATAGCATCAGTAAATTTTTTTAAACGTAAACCTTCGAAGTCCTTCACTCTGATAACCTTCGAATACCTCCAACATAAATGTAATATTTACGAAGGTTATTGGTACTGAAAACCTTCATTTTTATTAATAAAACGTAATACTCCGGAGGTTATTAATATTGATAACCTTCAATAACCTTCACTTTATCATAATAAACGTAATATTTGCGAAGGTTATTGGTCCGATAACCTTCAATAACCTTTGAAAACGAAATTATTACAATAACCTCCGACATAAAAAATTTCCTGATGAGGTCATGAATGGTCTTCTTCCTTTGCTAGCATAAAAAATAGTGGCACATGGTGCCCGCGATGCATATACAATCACCGTCTTACACTTGAGGATGCTAAACAGATTGCTAATAGTAGGGGTGGAAAATGTCTTTCCGAAAAATTTGATAATAGTAAATCAATTTTGTTATGGCGTTGTTCTAAAGGGCATGAATGGTATGCAAGATTTCATAGTATTAAAAATCTTAATTCATGGTGTCCTTATTGTATGGGTCACAGATATACTCTTGAAGACGTTAAACAAATCGCTATCAATAAGGGTGGTGAATGCCTTTCTCGAGAATATATTAACAGTTATACCCCTTTAGTCTGGAAATGTAATAAAGGTCACCACTGGTCTGCAAAACTACATGATATAAAACATCTTAATACATGGTGTCCAGAATGCGCAGGTAATAAACGGCTCACTCTTGAAGAGGCTAATCAAATTGCGACTGTGAAAAATGGTAAGTGTCTTTCCGAAAAATATATCAATGGCCGTCAAGCTTTATTATGGCAATGTGCTGTAGGTCATGAATGGTTCGCAAGTCTTGACCATGTAAAAAATAAAAATACATGGTGTCCTGAATGTAATCATCATAGTATTGAGACAGGACCCCGAGCAATCTATGAATAGGTCAGATAATACTAAATTTGGAAATAAGAAAAGAAAAATATAATTTTTGTATGTAAATTTTTAAATTTTAATTAAAAATAAGCAACTTTTTAAAAATTTTACTATGATGGTTAAGCAAACTCTAATGTGACCTATTTATAGATTGCTCTGGGTCCTATTGAGACAGCAAAGGCTTTGGCACGTACTAGGAATGGGGAATGCATTTCTTCAGATTATATAAATAATAAAGCTCCTTTACAATGGAAATGTGATAAGGGGCATACATGGACTACGAATTTAAATAAGATAAAGGACTACTACCAATGGTGTCCTACTTGTGGTGGACGAAATCGAACTATTTTTGATATGAAAATTCTAGCGCAAAAAAATAATGGAGATTGTCTTTCAGAACGATATCATGATGCACATACAAAGCTTCTTTGGCGTTGTGAAAAATCTCATATATGGGAAGNAAAATACATGGTGTCCTGAATGTAATCATCATAGTATTGAGACAGGACCCCGAGCAATCTATGAATAGGTCAGATAATACTAAATTTGGAAATAAGAAAAGAAAAATATAATTTTTGTATGTAAATTTTTAAATTTTAATTAAAAATAAGCAACTTTTTAAAAATTTTACTATGATGGTTAAGCAAACTCTAATGTGACCTATTTATAGATTGCTCTGGGTCCTATTGAGACAGCAAAGGCTTTGGCACGTACTAGGAATGGGGAATGCATTTCTTCAGATTATATAAATAATAAAGCTCCTTTACAATGGAAATGTGATAAGGGGCATACATGGACTACGAATTTAAATAAGATAAAGGACTACTACCAATGGTGTCCTACTTGTGGTGGACGAAATCGAACTATTTTTGATATGAAAATTCTAGCGCAAAAAAATAATGGAGATTGTCTTTCAGAACGATATCATGATGCACATACAAAGCTTCTTTGGCGTTGTGAAAAATCTCATATATGGGAAGTCCCTCCACAAAGTATTCTAAGAGGGCATTGGTGTTCACTATGTTCACGTTTTAAACGTGAAAATCTATGTCGTGAAATCGTATCAAAATATTTAGGGGGACCATCAAAAAATCGCAAACCTGATTTCCTAAAAATATCAGAATATCCTACAGGATTGCAACTTGATATTCCTTATTATCATTATGGTTTCGCGATTGAAGTGCAAGGTCAACAGCATGAAAAATATATCAAATTCTTTCATGGAGAAGATATAAAAAATTTTACCAATCAACAATGTCAAGATCAAATTAAAAAGGAACTCTGTGAAGAGAATTGGATCGTGTTAAGGTATGTTTGGCATTATGAAGACCCGTATAAAGTAATTCCTGATATCCTTCGAGAACTGGGTCTTATAGAATAAAGGTAAAACTTTAAATGCTTATCTAATTTAATTATTATTTTTTCGATATAATATTTAATATTACTTAGCGTAATCGGGATGAATGAAGAAAAAATGCCCATATATATATACCAACTGGACGAGATATCCAACAAATCTTCAGAACGAATGAAATCTAACAAATATGCTCCCGACTGGCCATTTAGATTACTAGTTTGTGGGGGCTCTCATAGTGGAAAAACAAATATGGTTATTAATCTTATGCTAGGTAACAAACTACAGCGAATGTTTAAAGGTAAGAAAGGAAATCGCTATATCAAAAATAATGACCTTGTATTGATAGGTAAACATTTCGAGCCAAAATGGAAATTAGTTAAAGATTCTTTCCAGATCTTTGCGAATGGCCCAAAACAATATCGAGAGGATGTTACATTTAAAACAATAACACCAGATAAGATTCCAGATATAACTAAATTTTCTCTAGAGCGAAGTACAGTTGTCGTATTTGAGGATCTATGTGCCGAACCAAAAAAAGTTCAAGAACGAATTATTCCTTACTTCATTAGTGACCGGCATCAAAATATTTCGCCAATATATGTAAGCCAGAAATATCAAGCTGTACCAAAGATAATTCGTGAGAATTTGACTCATCTTGCGATTTTTAATAATGGAGGAAGCAGAGATGATCTTATTCGAATTGTACGCCAATATGCGGACGATCCAAAAAAAGCATCCAAGCTCATTGATAAACATTTACGAGATCGGAATTTTGTGATCTTTGATTTCACTAAGCGAGTAGACGATGTTCTCGCAGTAAGACTCGGTTGGGATACGCCATTGAAATTAGATGAATAAGATAGAAGATCGTTAATTTTTTCCATTATTTTTTGTCCAATCCACCGCTCAGTCGATTTGGAATTGGGCGGATGAAAAAATAAACTCAACTTATTATATGCTCTATGTGGTTTTGATTAAATTTTGTTTTGTTTTTGATTTATTCTTATATATGTTATGTAGAAGTCCAAAGATCAAATTCTTCATCATGATCACATCACAAAATCATAGCCCCACGGCCGTAATGGGATAATTTGACTCATGTGATGAGAATACATCTATATCAACTGAGGAATTATTTTTTCCGATCCTGCCTTACATGTTTAAAAATTCGCTAAAAGATAGTTCGGTTAACACTTATGTATAAAATCAAAGAGGTCATTCAAGAATCAAATAAATTATCCATTGGGAATTATGAAATATGATAGCATCACGAAAGCTTAAATCAGCGAATATTCTCTTGAGGTTTGACCCAGAAAAGAGACAACAAAAAAATAATGTAAACGCAAAATATAAAATCTTTATTGCAACATGAAGAAAAATAATACAAAAACTATCACTATTGCGCGTCCAAATTAGTGAAATAAACGTCAAGGAAATTTGAATATAAAGAATGGTCTGTAAAGTACGCTAACGCCCTAAACCATCTGCCACGAATATGGCGTAACATAACATATTGGCCATTGGTTAAGACAAGTGCATAAATATAATGTCCTTTTGGCACAATATCATGAATATTTATTGCCGGTCGTAATTTTGTCTCCCCTTTATATTTTCTAACTCTACCCTTCACATTTCTGCCAACAACATCTTCTAAAAGACCTGAAATTCTCAAATTACTTAGCATTCTTTCCGTGTTGCTCGATTGAACCGGAAAAATGGTTGGATCTAGCGATTTTATCACGATGTTGACAGAGCTTACTTCCGGTGGTTGTGGCTCCTTTGGTGGATGTACTATAATGTTTTTCTTCCCCCATTTTATTATTTCCCTTCCTGAGACTTCCGTTAAAAGTGTCTCCATTAGTTGGTTTTCTTCCTCCGTTAGTGTTACGTCGTTTGTCTCCTTAAAAATTAATAAGTTCGGCTTTGTTAATCAAACATGTACATGTAAGTAAAGCAGAATATAAATCAGCGAGTTACCCTCTGATCTTGAGTTAGCAGGTTCATTTTTATTCAAAAACATTAAAATTTCTTCATGTTCTTCGTACGGTCGTCCCTCTGCGAACCACTTAGCTCGTTCAACCCAATTAGTTGACGCTCTTATCTCTTCCTTCAATTTTTTTAACTTTTCGTCTGATTCTTTGGACCAATTAATAGACACTTTTGACTCCAATTTTTGAGACTTTTTTTCTGGTTTCTGAGACATTGTATTGAGATTTTTATGATATATATAATATGAAAAATTAGCCTTTTATATGCAGATCAACTTGAGGCACTTACAATTGACTGACTGACTACGTGAGAACGGGATGAAAAATACTTTTATACAGTGGATGTCAGTCGAAATCATCAACCCCCTAAGATGGTGGCCAATTTTACAGGTAATAAAAAGAATGACGTAAGCGCAAAAACAGCCAATCATATTCAGAGATCTTAGAAAAAAAAATGTCGAAAATTATTTTATTCAATTTAATAAAACGTTAACTCGATTCATTACATCTTCATTAATTCTTCTATGTGATTTATTATTTTTTACAGCATATTCTGCTGCTTTTCCTGTTAATTGATGTCTGTATGCATCCATCCAACGCCAAGATAATCGTGCATAAGAACGGATTGTTTCAATAGAAACAGATTCAAATGCTAAAGGTAAATTTTTTTTTAGTGACTGTAATGTATATTCACAGTTATTTCGGGTGTATCTTTTAGCTGCACCCCAGTATAATTCGATATAATTAAATTCCGGATGAAACTTTGGATAGAAAATAACCTAAATTATATTGAATTTTTTAATTAAAAAAATAAAATAAAATTTAATAAATAATTAAAAATTACCTTATGGTTTCGAGATTCAATTTCTTGCTGAATTAGTCCTTTTTGTGCAAGAAAATCTTGTTGATTAGCAAGTAACCGACGAGCACAACAATCAATAATATTGGGATCTGGTTCTTTTTTTAAACAAGCTTGACAATCTAATACCATATTATTTTTCCATAAATTTCTTTCTTTCAAAATCCATTCTATACCTTTNGATGTCAGTCGAAATCATCAACCCCCTAAGATGGTGGCCAATTTTACAGGTAATAAAAAGAATGACGTAAACGCAAAAACAGCCAATCATATTCAGAGATCTTAGAAAAAAAAAATGCCGAAAATTATTTTATTCAATTTAATAAAACGTTAACTCGATTCATTACATCTTCATTAATTCTTCTATGTGATTTATTATTTTTTACAGCATATTCTGCTGCTTTTCCTGTTAATTGATGTCTGTATGCATCCATCCAACGCCAAGATAATCGTGCATAAGAACGGATTGTTTCAATAGAAACAGATTCAAATGCTAAAGGTAAATTTTTTTTTAGTGACTGTAATGTATATTCACAGTTATTTCGAGTGTATCTTTTAGCTGCACCCCAGTATAATTCGATATAATTAAATTCCGGATGAAACTTTGGATAGAAAATAACCTAAATTATATTGAATTTTTTAATTAAAAAAATAAAATAAAATTTAATAAATAATTAAAAATTACCTTATGGTTTCGAGATTCAATTTCTTGCTGAATTAGTCCTTTTTGTGCAAGAAAATCTTGTTGATTAGCAAGTAACCGACGAGCACAACAATCAATAATATTGGGATCTGGTTCTTTTTTTAAACAAGCTTGACAATCTAATACCATATTATTTTTCCATAAATTTCTTTCTTTTAAAATCCATTCTATACCTTTAGGTTTTCTACGTAAATTAACTTGTTGTCTTGTTTTTGAGTCAATAATAAAAAAATCATTTTCTATTATCATTGATTGTCTTTGTCCATTCCAAAACGTATCACGCATAATTGGTTGTACACCTCCTGGTCCCTTATTCATTTTACTTGCTACCAAAGCATCAGCATTATCAAATGCCCATATTCCAATACAATTTGGATGTGTCCGTTCAAAAATATTAATTGCGCAACGTAATTGTGCAACCATCACGATTTGCACCCAATATCATGGTAACTCTTGCTATTTCGTGTTCATCTTTTAGTGGACCAATTGTTTCTGTTAAAAAATCTGAAACATGGATACCTTGTCCTTGACCTTTTTTTCGTAATTGATATTCTCCTTCTGGTCCCCATACTGCACGAGGTCCATCATAAGAATAAAATGTAGATTCATCATGTGTGATCCAAACATGTTCTTTTTCTCCAGGATTTAATTGAGGATATGTTCTTATTTTGCATTCTTTATCTAACCATTGGGACATAAATTGTTCATAATATTGAACCATTTCCAAAAACTTTTCACGATAAACTATCACATCTTGACGATTATGACCATCAATATAAGTTCCTTTTTGATAACGAGTGTGCCAAAAACCCATTTTATGCATCCATCTATATGCTGTACTGATTGAAATTGTTTGCTGTTTTTCAACATTTAATTCGGGAAGTATTTTTTCTTCAAAATATTGTTTTACCATTAAAGGATTAATTTGAAATTTATTGGCCCGGAGATAGGAAGAAATACGAAGTGAGACAAGTTCATCATTAAGTAAGCTTTGTGATGAAAATTTTCCTTTATTAATTGGAATATGTTTACCTATTTCAAATAAATTATTAAATTAATTTTAAACTTACAATAAATTTTTTAATTAATTTAAATTTGAGATTATTAATAAACTAATTACCTTCTAAACATATTTTTGCCCATTTCCAAATACAACGTGCACGATATTGATCTCCTTTATGAATTCTGGCAACCACTAGACTTGCATTTATTTTTTTTTCTCCTGATAATAATAAACGAAAATAAGAAATTACTGAGTAATAACGTACTTTTTGACTATTGGAAATATTCTCTAAAAGAATATTTTCAATAAATTTAATTGCATCCTCAATTTTATCTTTATTATTATTATTTTGTATTGATGTATCCAAAATTTCTTCATTATTTTCGTTAGGTTGTTCATTTTGAATTAATAAAGAAGAATTTGTTTCTTGTTAATTACATGAAATAAAAAATTTAGAAATTTGTGCTGTTCCAACAGCTGCTTTACAAAGTTGTTGATTTTTTCTTCTATTTGTACGTGAGGAAAGTCCAGTATAATAAACTCTCTTTTTTTGATTTAACTGGTTTTCATTAATAAAAAGTTTATTAAAAAGTTCAAGTGCAATATTTTCGTCATCTAAATCTGGTGCACCAAAACTATACTTGCACGCAAAATTATTTTGGGGCCCCGAAATTGCAATTTCGGGGAAAAAAGTCGAAATAGTTTTTCATAGAAGACGAAATTATTTTATTTAAAACCCGAAATTTTTTGACCACCCAGATTTATTCTTTGATTGAAGATACACATAACTGGGTACTTTTTTTACTTTCATATATAGAATGGATTCTGCATAAATCTCAAAAAGTCGAAATACCTCAAAAATCCAAAATCAATTTTGGGAACATGTATAACCAAAACTAAAAACTTTATTGTCAAGATCAGATTTGAGTTCTTCCTCATCTGGAAATTTTTTATATCGGAGGTTATTGTAATAATTTCGTTTTCAAAGGTTATTGAAGGTTATCGGACCAATAACCTTCGCAAATATTACGTTTATTATGATAAAATGAAGGTTATTGAAGGTTATCAATATCAATAACCTTCGGAGTATTA
This sequence comes from Diversispora epigaea, assembly GCA_003547095.1. Lineage (NCBI taxonomy): Eukaryota > Fungi > Glomeromycota > Glomeromycetes > Diversisporales > Diversisporaceae > Diversispora > Diversispora epigaea. The sequence continues at coordinate 6,890 of PQFF01000098.1, read as the reverse complement.
CGTTTTATTAATAAAAATGAAGGTTTTCGGTACCAATAACCTTCGTAAATATTACGTTTATGTTGGAGGTATTCGAAGGTTATCGGAGTGAAGGACTTTGAAGGCTTACGTTTAAAAAAATTTACTGATGCTCCATCAGGAATTATATAGAGGCGTTCTACAACGTTCTACGAACGATACGTATTAATAACGTTCTAGATCGATCCGTTTTATTGCGTATTTCGAACGTTACGTTCTAGAACGATCCGTTCTACAACGTTCTACAACGTTCTACAAACGATACGTATTTATAACGTTCTAGATCGATCCGGTTTATTGCGTATTTCGAACGTTACGTTCTAGAACGATCCGTTCTACAACGTTCTAC
>PQFF01000097.1:175174-199265 GCA_003547095.1 Diversispora epigaea | reverse complement strand
TACATATTTTCTTTACATATTTTTTCAATTTGAAATACATATTTTCTCAATGAGTTTCAGTACTCTTATTTCAGGTACCCACAAAAAAACTTCGCGACCTTCCGCAAGTTCTTCGTGACCTTCCGTAAGATCTTCTCGACCTTCCGTAAGTTCTTCTCGACGAGCTACAAGAAACAACGATATATCAGAAAGTAACGATGGTAATAAAACTATAACAAAAGTGTTTAAGAATGTACAGTCACGTCGGAAAGTAACACCCGATTTTTATTAAAATAAAAATTCACAATTTATTCTATTTCTATATTATGTATATAAAGTTTTTTTTTTTATAATTATATAATACTTTGTTGGCCCTCCCACTTTGTGTTTCAATTCTTTGTGGAATTGAGTCCACAATCTTCCTAAGAATTGATACATAATTTGATCACTTCTCACTCAAAGAAGACTTGGGCTCATCTACAGTTTTTGAAAAAAAATTTTTTTTTCAGAATATTGTACTTTAACAATTTCCAGATGTTTTCTATGGGGTTAAGGTTGGGAGAATTCACTAGCCAGTCCAACGTTTTATTTTTTTTTTGTCTCAAATCATTTTACGGTTTTTTTTGTAATTTGGATTGGAGAATTATCCTGTTGAAACCCAGTTTTGGATGTCATTTTTAATTATACAAATCATTATATAACATTCATGCAGTCTTAAAAAATAAATGGATGAGAAAAAACACAAAAAAAAAAAAGAAAAAAGGGAATCAGTTGTGAAAATATTGCATATTGTTAAACTGAAAAATCGGGCGTTACTTTCCGACGCGACTGTATATGGTTTAATTTAACATGTTATTTAAAAATACAGATAATAGGGCAACAATTCTAAAAATCTACGAAAAACTAAATAAACTCGAAACAGATTTTGCAGATATGAAAAAAGGTCAAAGTGGTATGAAAACAGATATTAAAAAAATCAAAAATGAAATATGCTTGCTAACGAACGATAAAGAATTTATAGAGGTAAATTATTACTTTATTAATAGTTTAATGAAATTTGAAGTTTTATAATTATTAATAAAATTTTATAAAATAGGATATAATTGTAAGCGTGGCCGAAGTGATATTAAAATTAAATTTGTATCCCAGTCCTCAAGAATATAAAGAAAGCTGTGAAGCTTATATTCAACAATTTCATGAAGACGTTTATAATTCGTTTGGTCGGAATATACATGTCGTCAAAACTAATTTGACCTTGACTCAACTCTTAAAATTTCAATTTTTAATTGCGTCTGACTCAACTAATTGCGTCAATTACTAGTAAAAATTAAAATTTGCCTTGACTCAACTCCAATTTTTCTCAATTTTAATTGCGTCTGACTCAATTCAATAGTTTTGACGACATGTATAGGTCGGAAATGGAATGTATATTATGAATCAAAAATCCAATCAAAGGTATGAAATTTGAAATATTTGAAATATTCCGAAATATTCCGAAATTTATTTAACTTTTTAATAATTAAATATAGTTAAGTGATAAGATACGTAGTCAACGAGGTACATTGTGTGGTAAAATAAGGACTGCCATGTACGATGTTTTTGGAAACCAACTCCGCCCAATAAAATCTAACGCAAAATCTCAAGAAATTCTAAATTGGAAGCAACTCCCCAGCACCAAAAGTTGTTATAAAAAAATTTTTGATAAATCAGATTTCCCCGGGAATCCGACTTATATGGAGGCAATCCTAAAAAAAGTATGGTCCCCAACTTCGAAACCACCTGAACAACATGTTGCTTGGGCTATACTTGCACGCAAAATTATTTTGGGGCCCCGAAATTACAATTTCGGGGAAAAAGTCGAAATAGTTTTTCATAGAAGACGAAATTATTTTACTTAAAACCCAAAATTTTTTGACTACCCAGATTTATTCTTTGACTGAAGATACACATAACTGGATATTTTTTTTACTTTCATATATAGAATAGATTCTGCATAAATCTCAAAAAGTCGAAATACCTCAAAAATCCAAAATCAATTTTGGGAACATGTATAGCTTGGGCAATATCAATCGTCCAAACAATATTAGACCCAACAAATGGAAATATAAAAATTTCGGAGGATACCATAAAATATCCTTTATCGATTAATATTGTAAGTTTTATAACTTCACTTGTGAAAATATTCCGAAAATTTACTAAAAACTTAATAAAAATAGGAAAAAATAAAAAATAAAGAAACATTCGAGATCGAATCTGAATCTGAATCCGAACCTGAAAATTCTCTTCCACCATCTTCCTCTTCTCCAAAAAAATGAAAAAGTGTACCCGAATCGGCCCCAACTTTGAATAATGAAAATTTATTACAAAACGAAAAAACTCGTATTGTACCTTCGAAACGGAAAAGTGCGCCCGAACCTGCGTCAGATGTAAATGAAAATTTATTAAAAAACAGAGAAACTCGTACTGTATCTTCGAAACGGAAAAGTGCGTCCGAACCTGCGTCAGATGTAAGTAATGATCGTGAAATAGAATTTCTCCCATTAAGTGAAATCCGAAAACGTGCGGAAGAAAAAGCCAGAAAAAGAAATTATGAGGAAATATTCGAAAGTGAAAATGAGAATGAAAGTGAAAATGAAAGTGAAAATGAAAGTAATGAAAGTGAAAATGAATCAAATAACGAAAGTAGCAATAATGATAATAATGAAGAATAATTTTTTTCTTTATTTGTATATAAATTTTTTTGTTTATTTATAATAAATAATAATAATAAATAAGCATCAGGAAATTTTTAAGGATAAATATATCCGGATAAATTTATAATATGCGGATATATGCGGATATATGCGAATTAATGCGCGGGTGGTCGAATATATCCGGATATATATTGCGAATTTATCCGGATATATTGCGAATTTATTTGAATTTATCCGTATATATCAAAATTTATAAATTACAAAACAGAAATATTTTATCATCGTTACAACGTAATAACTTTTTATTTTAATAAGTAAATGTCGAACACTACAATAAGTAAGTTGAAAGATAAGAATGATGTGCATCTTCTGTAAAAATTTCAGACCTATATCTTCAAAATTGAGCAAATTACAAACGATTAAATTTCGAACATAATGAATTATTTCTATTCGAAATTTAATCATTCATAATTTGCTCAATTTTGATGATATAGGTCTGAAATTTTTACAGGAGATGCACATCATTCTTATCTTTCAACTTACTTATTGNATTACGTTGTAACGATGATGAATTATTTCCGTTTTGTAATTTATAAATTCTGATATATGCAAAATTATACAACATTATGCGAATATAGATGTCAACTATCAGAGTTAAGGTTAGGGTTGACTGAAGTTAGGAGATCTACATAGGATCTACATAGGCTAGTTTATGAATTTATCCAGATATATTCGTATAATTTTGCATATACAGTCTGACCTCTATATAGTCACACCATTGGTAAAAAAAATAAATAGGTGCTTATAAAGAGGTTGTGACTATATAGAGGTTTTTTTATAAAGCATTATTAAGTATTGGTTTCAAAGGGTGTGACTATAAAAACTCAGTGATTATAGAGAGGTTTTTTTACATAGCATTAATAGGTGCTGGTTTTGTGTGAAAGGGTGACTATAAAGAGGTTTTTATATGATGTGACTATATAGGGTGTGACTATAGAGAGGTCAGACTGTATCAGAATTTATAAATTACAAAACGGAAATAATTTATCATCGTTACAACGTAATAACTTTTTATTTTAATAAGTAAATGTCAAACACTACAATAAGTAAGTTGAAAGATAAGAATGATGTGCATCTCCTGTAAAAATTTCAGACCTATATCATCAAAATTGAGCAAATTATGAATGATTAAATTTTGAATAGAAATAATTCATTATATTCGAAATTTAATCGTTTGTAATTTGCTCAATTTTGAAGATATAGGTCTGAAATTTTTACAGAAGATGCACATCATTCTTATCTTTCAACTTACTTATTGTAGTGTTCAACATTTACTTATTAAAATAAAAAGTTATTACGTTGTAACGATGATGAATTATTTCCGTTTTGTAATTTATAAATTCTGATATATGCAAAATTATACGAATATATTTGAATAAATTCATATGCAAATATATGCGGATATATGCGGATATATTCGAATAAATTCACAAATATATCCGGATAAATTTGCAAATATATTCGGATAAATTCGCATATCAGATAAATCCGGATATTATGCGAATATATTCGAATATTATGCAAATATATTCGGATATTATGCAAATATATCCGGATATATGTGAATATTTAATGCGGATAAATGCGCGGGTGGTTGAATATATCCGGATTAATTTAAGGCAAATATATCTGGATATATGTATTTGCTATTAAAAATTTCCTGATGAATAATAAATAAAAATAAACGTTTATCGTAAAATATAAAATTTTGAAAAAATAAAATGAAATGAAACGAAAACAAGCAGATTATTTCGAAAAGCTTCGAAAATATTTTGAAATATCTAAATTACGGAAATTTATTATACCGAAAATTTTCGAAATTTTATTACACGATAAATTTTCGGAAATTTATATTAACGTCAGTATTCCGTCATATTTTCGAAAATTTCCGTAGGTCCCGTAATATGACGGAAATTTACGCCATGTTAAATTTCCGTAAATTTACGCCTATTAAAATTTCCTGATGCAGGAGACAGACCAGATACCACGGGTTATACTGTCTTACATTTTCCAATCGAGTCCTTAAGTGGACCAAACTATACATGGTTTCTTTTACTCAACCCCAGCTGAAGAACCAAGAAGCACCCGGATATACTGCGCAAATATACCCTTTGAAGTCGGTACGTAAAGGACGATAAGTTGCCCAAACTATACATGCTATTATACGGAGAGGTTGCGATAAACCACGACGAGATATCTGCAGCTATCTCGAGTCCTTTTAGCATCATAGGACCAGAACTTGTATAAGTTATCAAAGGAACTTATCACCTCAATAGTATAGATAATTATATCTATTTATATACACAATTATAGAAAAAATAAAAATTTATAGGATTATTAATAAGTATAATATTCATTCAAAAAAATTTGTATTACTAAAATATTGCGTAATATTATATTGGTATTATTAAAATATTATTTATTATAAATTATATATTGATAAGATNTAAAATAATATTTCAGAAATAACTACTTTATTTTTTCTTAACAATCCTTATGAAACTCTTCGAAAAAAAATACATTTATCTTCCTATATTTAATTAAATTTTGTTATTATTATTGTAGACATATTAAATATATAGAAAATAGTTATCTTATATCATTATATGAAAATTTTGTAAAAATAGAAAAAAAAATATTTTAAAAATGTTATAAAATATTTATTATCATCTTTTAATAATAAAATTAATAAAATATTACAAAATAAAATTTCTACAATTATATTAAAGTATAATGAAAACAATTAAATTTAAAGTAATTTAAAAGTAATAAATTTAAAACAAAATATATCAAATATTAACTGTAGAGTTTGAAAATTTACACTAATATCAAAAAACATAATATTAAACTTTAAAAGTTTGCAGATCTTCGAAATATAATGTTACAATATAATTTTGAAAACCTTCGAATTAATATAATTACTGATAAATAATAATTTTTAAAAAATCAAAACATAAAAATATTTAAAAAAAACTATAATAATATATAATTTTAAATATTTTTTTAAAAAATAAAAATAAATAAATTTACAAAAAATTTTTGAAAATTCTGAAAATTTGTTATTGATACTAAGGAAAAAAGAAAAGAAAAAAAAATGTTAGAAACAGTATTGAATAAACTAATTCAATCTCTGTGCACTGTTTTCTAAATAAACATGTTAGCGTCTGAGAGTATCCTACTTCTAGACAACAGGAGGTATCCTACTTTATAAATAACTCCCATTGAATGACTACCTGTTACCGCAATTATGGCGGAATGTCACCACAGGAAAATCATAGTATAAGAACTGTATTAATCAAGGAAAGGAACGTCGAGAACTAACAGCATTTTACTATCAGAACTCCACCTCACCCATCACTTTAACACAACCGAAGGGACTCAAAAAGATTTACTGGAGTCTCAGACGACCCGGAAACACAACATCAAATGAAGATTTTACAGATAGTAATTGGCATCCAACCTCGTCAAAAACCAACATACTTACTTGAGAAATAATAAGTTTTTGAAAATTTCTGGAAAAAGAGTATAGTTTTTTGAAAAAGTTCGAAACAAAATAAATAAGTTTTTGAAAATTAATGGAAAAAAAGTATATAGTTTTTAGAAAAAGTTCGAAACAAAATAAGTTTTTGAAAAAGATATAGTTTTTTGAAAAAAGAGTATATAGTTTTTAAAATAAATAAACAAAATTATTTTGTATTACATAAAATAAATAAATGAAAATTTTCGAAATTTTTTAAAACGATAAATTTTTGAAAATTTTTAAGACAAATATTTTCGTAATAATTACAAAAATTTTCGAAAATTTTTTAAAACATCAAAATTACGGAAAATAACATTCGTAATATTACGGAATTTTAATGTTTCAATAACTTTCGAAAATTTCTGAAAATTTCCGTAATATTACACGAAAAATTACGGAAATTTAATATCATATTAAAATTACGAAATATTACACCCAAAAAAATTTCTTGATGAATAGTGTCTAACCTCGTCAAAAACCAACATACTTGAGAAATAAATAAATTTCCGAAAATTTTCGAAAATTTTTGTCCTAAAATTTTATGAGAATAATAATTTTTGAAAGAGTTCGAAACAAGATCATTCATTTAATAAATAAACATGATCATTTTGTGTTACAAAATAAAAAACATTTTTTATTTGACCAAANTTTAAAAAATCAAAACATAAAAATATTTAAAAAAAACTATAATAATATATAATTTTAAATATTTTTTTAAAAAATAAAAATAAATAAATTTACAAAAAATTTTTGAAAATTCTGAAAATTTGTTATTGATACTAAGGAAAAAAGAAAAGAAAAAAAAATGTTAGAAACAGTATTGAATAAACTAATTCAATCTCTGTGCACTGTTTTCTAAATAAACATGTTAGCGTCTGAGAGTATCCTACTTCTAGACAACAGGAGGTATCCTACTTTATAAATAACTCCCATTGAATGACTACCTGTTACCGCAATTATGGCGGAATGTCACCACAGGAAAATCATAGTATAAGAACTGTATTAATCAAGGAAAGGAACGTCGAGAACTAACAGCATTTTACTATCAGAACTCCACCTCACCCATCACTTTAACACAACCGAAGGGACTCAAAAAGATTTACTGGAGTCTCAGACGACCCGGAAACACAACATCAAATGAAGATTTTACAGATAGTAATTGGCATCCAACCTCGTCAAAAACCAACATACTTACTTGAGAAATAATAAGTTTTTGAAAATTTCTGGAAAAAGAGTATAGTTTTTTGAAAAAGTTCGAAACAAAATAAATAAGTTTTTGAAAATTAATGGAAAAAAAGTATATAGTTTTTAGAAAAAGTTCGAAACAAAATAAGTTTTTGAAAAAGATATAGTTTTTTGAAAAAAGAGTATATAGTTTTTAAAATAAATAAACAAAATTATTTTGTATTACATAAAATAAATAAATGAAAATTTTCGAAATTTTTTAAAACGATAAATTTTTGAAAATTTTTAAGACAAATATTTTCGTAATAATTACAAAAATTTTCGAAAATTTTTTAAAACATCAAAATTACGGAAAATAACATTCGTAATATTACGGAATTTTAATGTTTCAATAACTTTCGAAAATTTCTGAAAATTTCCGTAATATTACACGAAAAATTACGGAAATTTAATATCATATTAAAATTACGAAATATTACACCCAAAAAAATTTCTTGATGAATAGTGTCTAACCTCGTCAAAAACCAACATACTTGAGAAATAAATAAATTTCCGAAAATTTTCGAAAATTTTTGTCCTAAAATTTTATGAGAATAATAATTTTTGAAAGAGTTCGAAACAAGATCATTCATTTAATAAATAAACATGATCATTTTGTGTTACAAAATAAAAAACATTTTTTATTTGACCAAAAATTTCCGCAAATTTTCGCGAAAATTTGTGGAAATTTGTGCAAGTTTTTCGAAAATTTTTGAAATGAAAATTTCCGCAAATTTTATGCGAAAATCTTCCAGAAATTTTCACTTTGAAACTTTTCGAAAAAATTGCGCAAATTTCCGCAAATTTTTGCGAAAAATTGCAGAAAATTTTCGAAGTAAAAATTTTCCGGAAATTTTTGCCTTTTAAAATTTCCTGATGGCATTAGTTTATTATAATTTTTTTTTTACATAAGATTTTATGAAATATTGCGAAAATAATGAAAATAATAAAAACTAATTTAGTAACTCAAAAAATGGATACCTATTATACCAAAATTATTATTCGGAAATTTATATTAACGTAAATTTTCGTCTATTAAAATTTACTGATGTAGTATATATATATATTTTTGAATATTATGAACATTTATTAATTATTATATATATTTCGAACATTACTATTATATTTTTTTACATAATAAAGAACACTTATTAGTTTATTATATTTTTTTACATAATAAAGATTTCTATGAAATATTGCGAAAAATAACAATTAATTTAAAAGTGATTGAAAAAAACTAAAGAATTAATCTAATTTGAATATTTGAAAAAAAATAGAAAATAAAATTAATCAAAAATCTTTAGAAAATTCTGAATCGATACTAATGAAAAAAAAAGAAAAAAGATGTTAGAAACAGTATTGAATAAACTGTGTACTGTTTTTAAGTAAGTATATTAGTGTCTGAGAGTATCATACTTCTAGACAGCAAGGTTATGAATAACCTGCTGAACGATGTCGCAGGTGTACTTTCATACTTCCCACTTACGGTTCTTTTAAAGAGTTTATAGTCCTTCCCGTTAGGTACAAGACTTTTAGTTTGGTTATCTCTTTACTTTTAGAAGGCACCAGTTAGTTTTTAGTTAGAACTAACAAATTAATTATTCTTTCAAATCATTACAACTTCGTTACTTTCATTAATAACTTCTCTATTAATAATTACTTTTATTAATAATTTTATTTATTAATAACTTCCTTTAATAATAAATCCTTTTATTATTAATCTTAGAACTTCCTTTATTACGAACTTCCTTTATAGATAACTTCCTTATAATTCATACTTCAGATACTTCCATCTTTTATTAAAGATATCATCTTTAATTCATTAGTACTTCCTTTATTAATAATAACTTTAATAAACATTATATCAAATAAATACGATAATAAATCTCTTTAATTATTTTTATTTAATATTTATTAATATTTTATTTAATATTTACTTCCTAATAATACAATTATATTTTTATAATTATAATATTAACTTCCTTTGAGCTAAAAGTTAAACAACCAAAAGCTGAAACTAAAAGCTGAGGGAACCAAGTCAAATAAGTTTCCTTTTTATAATCAAATACATTACTGTGCCATTACTGTGCACTAATACTATTGGTTAATATATTTATCATATAAATTACTAAATATAGAATATATATTATACTAATAATTAATGCTAATTAATACTATGTAATAATAATTAATACTAAGTAATACTAATTAATGATAATTAATAATAATTATATAATATTTGTGTAACTATGTCACGTGAACATGTGACTTGTGTTACTTACATTTTGTGTAACTAAACTATTTATCTTCCTATTTACATGTTAATAAATGTTATTAATTATTACTAATCATTATTAATAAAATTACTATTTTTATATTTATATTTCCACTTATTAACTAATTATTTTTTATAAAATACAGGTTAAATAATATAATGGTTATATGATCTGATATATTTCTGTTATGGTAATTCTATCCGGTAACAACGACTACCTGAAATTCCGAAAAACCACAGAAAAGGTAAAGAACAGCAAAGTTATGAACATAATCTGCTGAACTACTACCTGTTACGCAGAAAAAAATCACGGAAAAGGGGGTCGTCTAAAGCCAGGTACATCTCGTGATTTTGGGTGATCGTCGATGATCACGTAATCACGGGATATACTATTTTTTATTGGACGGAGAATTAAGAGAATCGGCTTTTTTTTTTGTCCTTTTAGTGACGAGAAACAAGACTCTTTTTCGTGATCAATCCATTTAAAATAATGGAAAATTTGGATGAAACATTAGAAGCAAACAAAGAAAATCTGTTGGTTGTATGTAAAGCCTTTAGTTAATAGTTGTATCAAATTGTTTACACTTATTTACAATTTGGAACTATAGACAGCTTTCACAAGTGGTGCAATCACAAATGGTGCGATCAAAAAAGGTGCCATATTGTTAGAAAAGACTGAAAACAGTCGAACCAAATTTTATACATCATCACAACTTACCCCCGATCAAAAACGTGAGCTTCTCTTTAATGTTGATCAACCATTTGAAGTTCCAATGTGTGAATTTGATGAAAAATGGTGGCCTCTCGTTTCAAATATTTGGACAAGGTATAATTATAAAAATCATACCAACGGAAACTCTTGGAAAACTTTTGCATGTCGTTTTACCAAGCACAACCCATCAAGTATGCGTAAAGAAGAGATCCCAGACGAAAAACGACGAAAAACTAAAATCCGTCCTGCAAACCTATGTTTCATGAAAATAAAGGTATCGCGATTTATTACAGAGAAGAAAGTATACATTGAACGATATCAAGATAGTCCCGACCATACACATACCATTGAAGAAAGTGAAAAGCTAAAACGTTCACAGTTTGTTCGAAATTTAGTTGAACAAGAGGCTATCAAAAACTATCCACCGCCGGCCATTGTGAATGCAATTAAAGAATATGCAATTGAGAAGTTAGATCTTAGTTCTAGTGTGAAAGAATTAAGAAGAAAGGAAGTTACTAATATAAAAGTAAAGTTTATAAACCACAAAATACTTATCTTACGAGTAATATAAACCTGGAATTAGATATCGAAGAATCTGTTGTTTTTTTTAAAAACCAAGAATACCAAGTGGAGCGTTTTCAAATTCTTCACCGATCATCACATGGTTTCGTCTTCGCACATCCTAATCAGCTTGAAAAACTTCAGCATTTTGGATGGCTAACATTAATCGATTTCACTCATAAAACAAATAAGTATGATTGGAGATTATTTACATTGTACATTCGGGATAATCACGGTTGTTGGGATGTTGGAGCGCACTTCTTCGTAAGTAAAGAAGATAGTGACACTGTCGTAGAAGCTTTAAAAATAATCCGACGGGTTGTATGTTCTTGGAAACCTCGATACTTCCTTTCTGATCAAAGTAATGTTGAGGCTAATGGTATCGCAATAGCTTTCCCGGGTTTATCAAAGGGTGAACAAAATTGTGAGGTTATTTTTTGCACTGTACATGTTATGCGAACTTGGATGACCAAGATTTATGAAACAAAGGTTCGAAGAAAGATGATTCATGCACTGCACAAAATAACAAAAATCGGCTGTGATGAACTTATTCAACAGGCAATTGATGAATGTCAAGCTCCTACTGTTAAACAGTATATATTACGAAATTATATAAAAAATACAAATCAATGGGCTCTTTGGGCACGTCAACATTCTCCACTTCTTTTACAAATAACTTCAACAAATGCCATCGAATCATACCATAGCGAATTAAAAAGAACAACTGTTTCTCATCACGGTTTAATAGGTACTTAGTTTTTATTTGTTTTTTATTATATTATTGTATTTTTAATTAAATAAAAAAAATATTTTATTTATACTAGGCGCATGTCATAAGATAATCGCTCTTGATGCAAAAAAGCGATCAGATGCAGAATATATAGCCTTCGAATTTCGTACTAAACAAATTTCTGTTGTTGGTATTGATTTCGAAATCATTGATCAAATTCATAAGTTTCCATTCCCTATTCAACAAAAGATTGTTAGCGAAGTTCATGCTGTTGAAAAAAGAATAGAAAAAGGCAAAGACGTACCTGTTTTGACCTCTCTCAATTGCTATTGTCTATTCTTCCGTCAGTACTTATTACCTTGCCGGCATATCTTTCACAATCATCTATATGACGAAAAAAAATTATTAACTACTAATGCTTGGGAACAGTTCCAACAGATGTTCATGGAAAGTGGGTTNCGGGTTTATCAAAGGGTGAACAAAATTGTGAGGTTATTTTTTGCACTGTACATGTTATGCGAACTTGGATGACCAAGATTTATGAAACAAAGGTTCGAAGAAAGATGATTCATGCACTGCACAAAATAACAAAAATCGGCTGTGATGAACTTATTCAACAGGCAATTGATGAATGTCAAGCTCCTACTGTTAAACAGTATATATTACGAAATTATATAAAAAATACAAATCAATGGGCTCTTTGGGCACGTCAACATTCTCCACTTCTTTTACAAATAACTTCAACAAATGCCATCGAATCATACCATAGCGAATTAAAAAGAACAACTGTTTCTCATCACGGTTTAATAGGTACTTAGTTTTTATTTGTTTTTTATTATATTATTGTATTTTTAATTAAATAAAAAAAATATTTTATTTATACTAGGCGCATGTCATAAGATAATCGCTCTTGATGCAAAAAAGCGATCAGATGCAGAATATATAGCCTTCGAATTTCGTACTAAACAAATTTCTGTTGTTGGTATTGATTTCGAAATCATTGATCAAATTCATAAGTTTCCATTCCCTATTCAACAAAAGATTGTTAGCGAAGTTCATGCTGTTGAAAAAAGAATAGAAAAAGGCAAAGACGTACCTGTTTTGACCTCTCTCAATTGCTATTGTCTATTCTTCCGTCAGTACTTATTACCTTGCCGGCATATCTTTCACAATCATCTATATGGCGAAAAAAAATTATTAACTACTAATGCTTGGGAACAGTTCCAACAGATGTTCATGGAAAGTGGGTTCGAAGTATATATAAGTCGTGAGTTAGTGGAAATAGAATTACCCAAGAAAACGGAGGCAGAAAAAGCAATGGAAAATCGGCGCTCTACTATAAATGAATTAATCGAGAGAACACGTAATGCTTATTGGAGGGTCGAAGAAAAAGGAAATGCAGTACAAAAGTCTACATTTATTGAAACGTTAAAAGCTTCTTTAGGATCTATTTTAAATGCAGAAGAACAATAAATAAAAATGTATTATGTTTGTTCTATAAAATATGTATATACTTTATTTCAAAAAATAAATATTTCCGCGAGTCATTTCTTTGATCTGATTGTTTATTTAATAGTTTTGAAATAAATATTATAAAAACCATGTAATGAAATATGATGATTCGAACATATATTTAAATGGATTGATCACGAAAAAGAGTCTTGTTTCTCGTCACTAAAAGGACAAAAAAAAAAGCCGATTCTCTTAATTCTCCGTCCAATAAAAAATGGTATATCCCGTGATTACGTGATCATCGACGATCACCCGAAATCACGAGATGTACCTAGCTTTAGACGACCCCCGGAAAAGGCAACGCATTGTAGTATAAGAGTTGTGTTAATCAAGAAAAGGGAATGTTGAGAACTTTTCTTATAGGAACTTTACCCTAATCCATCAGTTTAACATAATCAAAGGGACTCAAGAAGTTTCGGACGACCCCCAGAAACATATCAAATGAAGATTTTACGAATAGCAATGGCGTCCAATCTCGTCAAAAACTAATATACTTACTTAAGAAATAAATAAATTTTTGAAAATTTTTGAAAATTTTTGTTTTAAAATTTTATGAGAATAATAATTTTTGAAAGAGTTCGAAACAAAATCATTCATTTAGTAAATAAACAAGATCATTTTGTGTTACAAAATAAAAAACATTTTTTATGACCAAAAATTTCTGCAAATTTTCGCAAGTTTTTCGAAAATTTTTTGAAATGAAAATTTTTGAAAATTTTATGCAAAAATCTTTCGGAAATTTTCACTTCGAAACTTTTCGAAAAATTGCGCAAATTTCTACAAATTTTCGCCTTTTAAAATTTCCTGATGTAATTGCGTCAATTACTAATAAAAATTAAAATTTGCCTTGACTCAATTCCAATTTTTCTCAATTTTAATTGCATCTGACTCAATTCAATAGTTTTGACGATATGTATAACATCAGGAAATTTTTTATGTCGGAGGTTATTGTAATAATTTCGTTTTCAAAGGTTATTGAAGGTTATCGGACCAATAACCTTCGCAAATATTACGTTTATTATGATAAAGTGAAGGTTATTGAAGGTTATCGATATCAATAACCTCTGGAGTATTACGTTTTATTAATATAAATGAAGGTTTTCGGTACCAATAACCTTCGTAAATATTACGTTTATGTTGGAGGTATTCGAAGGTTATTGGAGTGAAGGACTTCGAAGGCTTACGTTTAAAAAAATTTACTGATGAATATATGCATATCACTTAATTTTAAGGATAATTCATTAATTAAATAAGTTATTATTAGTATATCTTTCATTTTTCGAAGTATTGTATGTATTGTCTATAGATATGTATTATTTTATTAAAAATTTATTTAATTGATTAAATTTCTACATATTAAAAAAGTATTATCTACAAATAAAATATGAATACTTTCTGAAATAAATTAAAATAATAAAAAAAGAAATGATAAAATTATTNTCATAAGATAATCGCTCTTGATGCAAAAAAACGATCAGATGCAGAATATATAGCCTTCGAATTTCGTACTAAACAAATTTCTGTTGTTGGTATTGATTTCGAAATCATTGATCAAATTCATAAGTTTCCATTCCCTATTCAACAAAAGATTGTTAGCGAAGTTCATGCTGTTGAAAAAAGAATAGAAAAAGGCAAAGACGTACCTGTTTTGACCTCTCTCAATTGCTATTGTCTATTCTTCCGTCAGTACTTATTACCTTGCCGGCATATCTTTCACAATCATCTATATGACGAAAAAAAATTATTAACTACTAATGCTTGGGAACAGTTCCAACAGATGTTCATGGAAAGTGGGTTTGAAGTATATATAAGTCGTGAGTTAGTGGAAATAGAATTACCCAAGAAAACGGAGGCAGAAAAAGCAATGGAAAATCGGCGCTCTACTATAAATGAATTAATCGAGAGAACACGTAATGCTTATTGGAGGGTCGAAGAAAAAGGAAATGCAGTACNTATGATAAAGTGAAGGTTATTGAAGGTTATCGATATCAATAACCTCTGGAGTATTACGTTTTATTAATATAAATGAAGGTTTTCGGTACCAATAACCTTCGTAAATATTACGTTTATGTTGGAGGTATTCGAAGGTTATTGGAGTGAAGGACTTCGAAGGCTTACGTTTAAAAAAATTTACTGATGAATATATGCATATCACTTAATTTTAAGGATAATTCATTAATTAAATAAGTTATTATTAGTATATCTTTCATTTTTCGAAGTATTGTATGTATTGTCTATAGATATGTATTATTTTATTAAAAATTTATTTAATTGATTAAATTTCTACATATTAAAAAAGTATTATCTACAAATAAAATATGAATACTTTCTGAAATAAATTAAAATAATAAAAAAAGAAATGATAAAATTATTGAAGTAAACTTCGTTGCTAAAATAAAATATAAAAGTATGTTGCATTATATATTAATATTAATACAATACGAAATTTTATTGATATAATTATAATACAAATATTTATTTATAAAATATTCATTAGTATCAAAGTGTAAATTATATCTCTTTCTATAAAATTGTACAATTTTAAGAATTTAATTATACTATTACACGAGTGTAAGATGCAATAGTGATTTATTTGGTACATCAGGAAATTTTAAAAGGCGAAAATTTCCGGAAAATTTTCACTTCGAAAATTTTTCGCAATTTTTCGCAAAAATTTGCGGAAATTTACGCAATTTTTCGAAAAGTTTCGAAGTGAAAATTTTTGGAAGATTTTCGCATAAAATTTGCGAAAATTTCCACTTTAAAAAATTTTCGAAAAACTTGCGAAAATTTCCGTAAATTTTTGCGAAAATTTGCGGAAATTTTTGGTCAAATAAAAAATGTTTTTTATTTTGTAACACAAAATGATTTTGTTTATTTACTAAATGAATGATCTTGTTTCGAACTCTTTCAAAAATTATTATTCTCATGAAATTTTAGGACAAAAATTTTCAGAAATTTTCAAAAATTTATTTATTTCTCAAGTAAGTATGTTGGTTTTTGACGAGGTTGGGATCGTCCGAAACTTCTTGAGTCCCTTTGGTTATGTTAAACTGATGGATTAGGGTAGAGTTCCTATAAGAAAAGTTCTCGACGTTCCCTTTTCTTGATTAACACAACTCTTATACTACGATGCGTTGCCTTTTCCGTAGTTTTTTTCTGCATAACAGGTAGTAGTTCAGCAGGTTATGTTCATAACTTTGCTGTTCTTTACCTTTTCCGTAGTTTTTCGGAGTTTCAGGTAGTCGTTCAGCAGGTTATTCATAACCTTGCTGTCTAGAAGTAGGATACTCTCGGACGCTAATATGCTTACTTAAAAACAGTGCACAGTTTATTCAATACTGTTTCTAACATCTTTTTTCTTTTCTTTTTCATTAGTATCGATTCGGAATTTTCTAAAGATTTTCGATGAATTTTATTTTCTATTTTTTTTTCAAATATTCAAATTAGATTAATTCTTTAGTTTTTTTNGATCACTTTTAAATTAATTGTTATTTTTCGCAATATTTCATAAAAATCTTTATTATGTAAAAAAATATAATAAACTAATATATATATACTAGTCATCAGTAAATTTCCGAATAATAATTTCAGTATAATAATTTAATAATCTACTTATTTTCGTTTACAAGTGAAGTTACAAATACTTACAATAAAGGATATTTTATGGCATCCATTTTTTGAGTTATTAGATTAGTTTTTATTATTTTCATTATTTTCGCAATATTTCATAAAATCTTATGTAAAAAAAAAATTATAATAAACCAATGCGTTCTTTATTATGTAAAAATATAATTAACTGATAATATATAATAAACTGATAATAAAATGTAATATAATAAAAAAAATATATATTTTTGAATTTTTTTAATGTTTCAGATCTTTTCGAAATCTATTCCCATTCATTTCTTTCTTCTCTTTCACTTCTTCTTTCTTCACTTCTTCGTTCTACGCTTCTTCTTTCTACGCTTCTTCCTACACTTCTTCTTTCTCTGCTTCTTCTTTCTCCGCTTCTTCTTCCTTCTCTTTCTTCACTTCTTCTTCCTTCTCTTTCTTCACTTCTTCCTTCTCTTTCTTTATTTCTTCCTTCGCTTCGTTCTACGCTTCTTCTTTCTACGCTTCTTCCTACGCTTCTTCTTTCTCCACTTCTTCTTTCTCCACTTCTTCTTCCTTCTCTTTCTTCACTTCTTCTTCCTTCTCTTCCTTCATTTCTTTCTTCGCTTCTTTCTCCACTTCCTTCTCCCTCATTTCTGCTCACTTCTCCTTCATCCTCATCCTCATCCTCATCTTCATCTGATGTACTTGAGTCACTTTCCGTTTCTTCGTTAGAATCTGAGTCTTTCAAATCAAATTCTCGGCCAGTTTCCATTTTTTTCTATTAATAAAATTCTTTTTTAGTATTTAAAAAAATTAAAAAATCAAAAAAATCCGTATATTTTTAATACTTACTAAATTTCTTTTTAACCTTTTACTTAAAAATTTATTATCATTTTTTAATATTTCATTATTTGGATTTAGGAAACTTTCACATATTGCTACGACGAAAGATATTTGTTCTTTAGATACTTTCGAAGTATCCTGTCACGTTTCGTTAATGATTTTTCCACACCAGGTGATTTCATCATTTTCCAACTTTGAATGTAACTTTTCGTAACACTGTTTGACTATTAATAATGATTTCCAAGCTTTTATCTCGCTTGGAGTTGACTTCATATTTATTTTGGGGAGACTTCTAAATACAGAAAATATCGATTTTCTGATTTGGGTAGACAACGCTCCTCTTCTAGACCGGTGCCTTTCTACTAACTTTAAATGATTCAAAATCTTTAGTTAATTATTGAGATATCTGGATTATAATGTATTCAGTAAAACTTACTTTTCTTTGTAGAATCATATCAAAATAAAACGTCCAGCGTTTATTGCTCCAATTTTCGAAAAGTTCTGGATATTTATTTGCTAAAAATCTTGCTGAAATCTCTTTCAGCTTTTTGGAATTTGGGTAAATTTTTTTAGAAATTGTCTTGTTTGCAATCTTCCCAATAATTTTCTTTTTTTTTTAAAAATATTATCAGTAAAATAGTTTTTTTATAAAAATAAATAAAAATGAATAAATAAAATAAATAAATAAAATACTTACATTAATAAAGGTTTGGTCATACATTTCGTCACTTTCTTTCATCATTTTACTATTTTCCATTATTTTTCGGATATCCGAAACTTCTTNATTATAAAATATTTTTATTGAAAATTTTTTAAAACATTACTTTCGCCTTCGGAATATTGTTCTTCTCTTCCTTTTTCAGTTCTTCTTCTTTTGGTTGCGCGAGTTTCCGGTTCTTCACCACCACTTTCTATTATAATTGGTGTTGTTGATTCTATCAATATATCCTGCATTTCGGTTTCCAATCCTTCTCTTGTTGCTGCTGCTACTGCCGATGTTAATGCTTCTGATACTTCCGGAGCTTCCGAAGCAGATGTTCCTGTTGCAAAATTGGAAATCTCTCNAACAATTTATAATAATATACTATAAAATAAAATATAATGCAAAATTAAAATAAATATTTATTTACAAAGTATTCATTAGTCTTGGGGGTGAGGTTGAGATAAGTTGCTATGTAAAATTGATGAGGACTTAGTTTTTATTCCGAAAGGGATAAATACGGAAAGTTTTAAAGTAATTTAAAATGGAGGGAAATCTGAAAGTTTTACGTCGGTGGCTGGTCAAACGGTGGCGGTTGAAAAATACTTAGCCTAGTTAGTTTTTATTCTTCCTGTAATTTTTTAATAAATTCTAATTATGAATAAAGATGAGATCTCACTGATCTTTTTAGCTTACAAAGTATTCATTAAAAAAAAAAAAAAACTCTTTCCCCTTTCGGTGAAATACTCAAAATCCGCAGTAGTATAATGTAATAGTTTACCTTGTGTCTACTATAGTTGGAGGTTAACGACAAGCCGGATAAGACTATAGAGAGCCGGTTTACTTGGTAGATGTATTGCAGTGTGCCTACGGGTTTGGTTCTGGTTCCTCTGGTGAAAGGTATAAACGGCGAACTTTACTATTTTCTTGGGAATAGTCTTCGTGTGGATAAGCCCTGAGACGAACTAGCGGTCAGGTTTTTGTGTAGGCCAGATAGCTTTTTCCTAGGTTGATAGTTTTGTTTCGAACGAATATTGGAAACAGAGGTTTTCTCTGGAGCTGTTTAAATTTTCGAAAGGTTAAGAACGGGTCTGCGCCACAAAATTCTTCCTCTTTTTCATGGAATACTTTTTGGGGGGAATGTCAAATTTCGGTTTGATCCTGAATCGTCGATCTTGTAGATCCAGATGGTGACGCACTGATGAAATTGGGTGACTGGTGGGTAATTTAGGAGATGATCGGTGGTAACAGTGTGTGATGTGATGTATGTTGGGAGGACGGGGGTGTGAGATGTAAGTTGAAGGGAGCATAGGGAAAGTCTAGATTTTGATCAACGTGTTACACAAGTATTTATACTTATTTTACAATAAGGTTCAATTGAATTTTGGTCGCTTATATGACAAGTCACCAGAACGACTACTTAATAGATGACGAAACTTTATTATTGTATTCTTTGAAACTATTTCTTCGTTCCCTCTATTTAGATCCAATAAGATCCAATTTTTGGGAAAGTTTATATAGAAGACATTTTTTATAGTAATAGACTATATAGACGAGTAATGTAAGTAATGTTTAATTATTTTTAAATTTTTTTATTAAAACTATTATTTTAATATAAACTTTTATTAAATTTTATGACTACTTTTGAACTATTTTATTAAATTTCAAATAATAATTACAAGTATTTAAGTATTTAATTATTTCAAGTATTTGAATATTTGAGATCTCGAGATCTCATGTTCCAGAGTTTATATAAAAAAATATTTGTTTTAATAATGTTATATACCTTTATTAAATTTATAGAATCTGTAATAACACGTATACATATATTTAAATTCTATGTAATATCTTAAACATCTTATAAAAACTCGGATATTTTTGATATTTTTATTGCCAATATATAAATAATTTAAATAATTTAAAGTTCGACTAAAGATAATTTTCTTTAATCACTTGATCTGAATCTTAGATTTCTATTCGTTTAAATATTATTTGACCAGTCACGTTACTATTGATCATCATCCAATAAAAACAAACTAGCCCTATGCTGTTGAAGGGTGTGAGTTGTATTATTATTATATATGTGGTTATTTGTTCTTAGTGTTTCACTTAACCGAATAAGCGGAGGTTGACGCGATGGGTATCGGAGGTAATTGAACCGGTACTTCGTTGAGTATACGCTGGTATTGAAAAATATATTAGCCTCTATCGCAGCGAACGTTAAAAATCCTCAAACCTTTCTCAAGAAAAGGGCTCTTCGGGAGTTAAAGTGGGAGGATATCCGAAAGGGCTTTCATACCGATCTATTATGTGTCGATTGGGAGAACTTCGGTTCGCAATTCAAGACCAAGGCATGTAATCGGAAGAAATATTGCAAGTCTCGTTAAACCAGGATGACATAACGGCTCCAACTGGGCCCGAGAGCGTGGGAGACTTAGGTCGAAATAAAGTGAAAGGCACTAACCACCATCCCGTGTTGAAAAATATTTCGCCCCTGAAAGTTTTATNCAAGCCGGATAAGACTATAGAGAGCCGGTTTACTTGGTAGATGTATTGCAGTGTGCCTACGGGTTTGGTTCTGGTTCCTCTGGTGAAAGGTATAAACGGCGAACTTTACTATTTTCTTGGGAATAGTCTTCGTGTGGATAAGCCCTGAGACGAACTAGCGGTCAGGTTTTTGTGTAGGCCAGATAGCTTTTTCCTAGGTTGATAGTTTTGTTTCGAACGAATATTGGAAACAGAGGTTTTCTCTGGAGCTGTTTAAATTTTCGAAAGGTTAAGAACGGGTCTGCGCCACAAAATTCTTCCTCTTTTTCATGGAATACTTTTTGGGGGGAATGTCAAATTTCGGTTTGATCCTGAATCGTCGATCTTGTAGATCCAGATGGTGACGCACTGATGAAATTGGGTGACTGGTGGGTAATTTAGGAGATGATCGGTGGTAACAGTGTGTGATGTGATGTATGTTGGGAGGACGGGGGTGTGAGATGTAAGTTGAAGGGAGCATAGGGAAAGTCTAGATTTTGATCAACGTGTTACACAAGTATTTATACTTATTTTACAATAAGGTTCAATTGAATTTTGGTCGCTTATATGACAAGTCACCAGAACGACTACTTAATAGATGACGAAACTTTATTATTGTATTCTTTGAAACTATTTCTTCGTTCCCTCTATTTAGATCCAATAAGATCCAATTTTTGGGAAAGTTTATATAGAAGACATTTTTTATAGTAATAGACTATATAGACGAGTAATGTAAGTAATGTTTAATTATTTTTAAATTTTTTTATTAAAACTATTATTTTAATATAAACTTTTATTAAATTTTATGACTACTTTTGAACTATTTTATTAAATTTCAAATAATAATTACAAGTATTTAAGTATTTAATTATTTCAAGTATTTGAATATTTGAGATCTCGAGATCTCATGTTCCAGAGTTTATATAAAAAAATATTTGTTTTAATAATGTTATATACCTTTATTAAATTTATAGAATCTGTAATAACACGTATACATATATTTAAATTCTATGTAATATCTTAAACATCTTATAAAAACTCGGATATTTTTGATATTTTTATTGCCAATATATAAATAATTTAAATAATTTAAAGTTCGACTAAAGATAATTTTCTTTAATCACTTGATCTGAATCTTAGATTTCTATTCGTTTAAATATTATTTGACCAGTCACGTTACTATTGATCATCATCCAATAAAAACAAACTAGCCCTATGCTGTTGAAGGGTGTGAGTTGTATTATTATTATATATGTGGTTATTTGTTCTTAGTGTTTCACTTAACCGAATAAGCGGAGGTTGACGCGATGGGTATCGGAGGTAATTGAACCGGTACTTCGTTGAGTATACGCTGGTATTGAAAAATATATTAGCCTCTATCGCGGCGAACGTTAAAAATCCTCAAACCTTTCTCAAGAAAAGGGCTCTTCGGGAGTTAAAGTGGGAGGATATCCGAAAGGGCTTTCATACCGATCTATTATGTGTCGATTGGGAGAACTTCGGTTCGCAATTCAAGACCAAGGCATGTAATCGGAAGAAATATTGCAAGTCTCGTTAAACCAGGATGACATAACGGCTCCAACTGGGCCCGAGAGCGTGGGAGACTTAGGTCGAAATAAAGTGAAAGGCACTAACCACCATCCCGTGTTGAAAAATATTTCGCCCCTGAAAGTTTTATCCGAAAAGGGAGACCACTCTTAGTACTCATTAGGTACTTTTATCTGTACTTATAATAATAATAGTGTTGTTTATAGTTGTGTTAGTAGTGACCTACGGCGATAGGTGTGGAGGAAGTTTTGGGATTAGTTGATGAGTTGTGTTTGTTGGTTTAGTTGTTTTGTTTGGGTGTTAAATTAGTTGTTGGGAGTTGGTTGTAGTTTTGTTGGTAAAAAATGTCCTGTAGAGGTTTTTATATGATCTTGTTTTCCTCTCTTATTTTCAAATATTTCTTTTGTACANCCGATCTATTATGTGTCGATTGGGAGAACTTCGGTTCGCAATTCAAGACCAAGGCATGTAATCGGAAGAAATATTGCAAGTCTCGTTAAACCAGGATGACATAACGGCTCCAACTGGGCCCGAGAGCGTGGGAGACTTAGGTCGAAATAAAGTGAAAGGCACTAACCACCATCCCGTGTTGAAAAATATTTCGCCCCTGAAAGTTTTATCCGAAAAGGGAGACCACTCTTAGTACTCATTAGGTACTTTTATCTGTACTTATAATAATAATAGTGTTGTTTATAGTTGTGTTAGTAGTGACCTACGGCGATAGGTGTGGAGGAAGTTTTGGGATTAGTTGATGAGTTGTGTTTGTTGGTTTAGTTGTTTTGTTTGGGTGTTAAATTAGTTGTTGGGAGTTGGTTGTAGTTTTGTTGGTAAAAAATGTTCTGTAGAGGTTTTTATATGATCTTGTTTTCCTCTCATATTTTCAAATATTCTTTTTGTATAGACTTTGGTAGGGAAATTACCTGCCATATAAAAGGGTTTACCTTTTACAGTGGTTGGTTAGGCGGTAGTTATTTATAACTTAGTTAGGTTTTATTCTTCATGTATTTTTTTATAAAATATTAATTAATGAATAAAGTCGAGACCTCACTGGTCCAAATTCCATTACAAAGTATTCATTATTTTTATCAAAGCGTGGAACTACATGAATTGTATCTTCGATCGCTTCTATTTCTATAAAATTGTACACCTCTACCAATCTCAATAAAGGACAGCCGTAAACAAATGGAGTTTCTTCAATAAAATCATACCATTGTACAAGTGCAAGATGCATTGGTGATTTATTTGGTAGTCTTATTTCTGTTATTAATAATGTCTAAATAATAAAAAAGAGTTAAGTAATCTTCTACATTTTATTATGAAAATTATTTAATAGTTAATATATACCTGTGCATAACAAATTCCTTTATCTGATAAATATTCAGAAAGTTCCTCCTCATTCATATTGACAGCAATATTACTAAACCATGGTCTATGGTGAAAATCATTTTTTGTACGTAAAATAGCACCATTTTTTAATGTAACGGAACTATATATCTTTATTCGGCAGCCTTCGGCAGAAATTATATTCAAAATATTGAGATATACTTTCAAGCAATCAATAAATTTCTCAAAACCTTTTATCATTTTTTTATCCAAATTCGGATCTTTTTT
>PQFF01000097.1:142224-170885 GCA_003547095.1 Diversispora epigaea | reverse complement strand
CCGAAAAATGAAGTTATCAAAATGTCAGAAGAAATTATACAACCGGCTCTTGCAAGAAATTTAGTAAGTAAATTTCATATCACGCCAGATTTTTAAAATTTTCGAAAACTAACAAAATTTTAAAAAATAGAGAAAAATTGAAAATGAAGAAGGTTTTGAATATGAATCGGACTCATCTCCAACTCCCCAAAGACCAGTATCTCCAGAAAGACAGAAAGATCCTGAAAAACAGATAGAACCCGAAAGAAACAAAGGAAAGAAAAGAATTATTGAAGTCGAAACTCTACGAAAAAATCTTAAAAAATCCAAAAGAAAAGTAGAAAATAACGAATATGAAGGTAAAAAAAATGATGAATATGAAGGTGACGAAGGTGAAGAAGGTGAAGAAGGTGACGAAGGTGAAGATGACGATGACGAAGATGACGAAGATGAAGAAGGTGAAGAAGGTGAAGATGAAGAATATCATAATGAAATAGTAAATATAGAAAGCGAGGATTAAGAAATAAGAAATATAATTTTAAATATTCGGAAATTTTTGTATTAATGTAAATAAAATAATAATAATAATAATAAAATAATAATAATAATATTTGAAAAATAATAAAAAATTTTGTAAATTTTGAAAACTTTACGGAAAAATTTGCGAAACTTTACGAAAATTTTTCGAAAAGTTGCGAAAACTTTCGAAAACTTTGTGAAAAGTTGCGAAAAGTTTCGAAAACTTTGTGAAAAGTTGCGAAAAGTTTCAAAAACTTTGTGAAAAGTTGCGAAAAGTTTCGAAAACTTTGTGAAAAGTTTCAAAAACTTTGTAAAAAGTTGCAAAAAGTTTCAAAAACTTTGTAAAAAGTTGCGAAAAGTTTCGAAAACTTTGTGAAAAGTTACGAAAAGTTTCGAAAACTGTGTGAAAAGTTGCGAAAATTTTTAAAAAATTTACGAAAATTTTCGAAATGAAAATTTGCGTAAATTTTTGCCTATTAAAATTTTCTGATGTATTATTAATTCTATTATTAATAATGTTTAAAGTTTATCGAATTTGTGCATAACAAGTTATAAACCAATGTTTTCGCAGCAATTTTGCACTGTTCTTTAATATATATCGCAGCAATTTTAATTGGCATTGCACTGTTAACAAATATTTTTTGAAGTTTATCGCAGTGATTTTAATTGGAATTGCACTGTTAACAATATCCTTCGAAGTTTATCGCAACGATTTTAATCGACATTGTACTGTCAACAATATCCTTCGAAGTTTATCTTTAGGTTATACTTTGTTTTCAAATTTTCTTTGAAAATTAACATTTTTTATTTGTTTATTTATATAAAAAGATCAGTTATTTTATCATATGACTTCTTATTTAACACAATATTTTTTGTTTATTTTCAGAAATAATTACTTTACTCTCTTAACAATCCTTATGAAGCTTTTCGAAAAGAAATACATTTATCTTCCTATATTGAATTAAATTTTGTTATTATTATATCAAATACACCATAATTCAAAATGTATTTAATAATATTTATTGACTTTATTTATAATTTTAACAAGTAAATAAATATATTTCATATTCTGTTTACTTTTAGGAATACCTCATTAACTTTAACATACACTTATGAAACATTTCGAAATAATGTATTTTATATCTTTCTATAATTTATTTTGTAATATTTATTGACTTTATTTATAACTTTAACAAGTAAATAAATATATTTCATACTTTGTTTACTTTAGGAATACCTCATTAACTTTAACATATACTTACAAAACATTTTGAAATGGTATATTTTATATCTTTCTATAATTATTGTTATATCAAATACACTAATTTTATTGTAATGCTATTTAATTTCATATAAGAATATTAATAATATATATGTATTTAATAGAATATCTTTGAAAAGACAAGAAATAATAATTTATTTTATTAAATAATTATGTTAGGGTTTTATGTAGTAGTATTTAAATCATAAGTTTTACTTTGTTAAAATATTTATGACAACAATGTAAGTATTTGAACTATTTATTTGAAAAATTAATTTGCTTCAAATCGCAAAACATTACAATATTTAATAATTATATAAAAATATACGATGTAATACACCCTTTAATAATTTGATATAAGAGAAGATTCAAAGTAAATAATAATATTAACTTTAGTTACTATAATAAAAAAATTTTGTAAAAGAAATTTGAAAAAATCTCAAAAGGTAATTAAATATCTTTCGTAAGATTACGAAAAACAAAAACGAAGCTAAAATATTATTATCTTTTAAAAAAGAACAAGATGAAAAGAAATATCAAGAAAATATAATATTACAGAAAATAGGAACCTGTATCATATTTAGGAATTGTTGTAGACGTATTAGATGTATAGAAAATGATTACCTCGCGTCATTGTACNATATATATGTATTTAATAGAATATCTTTGAAAAGACAAGAAATAATAATTTATTTTATTAAATAATTATGTTAGGGTTTTATGTAGTAGTATTTAAATCATAAGTTTTACTTTGTTAAAATATTTATGACAACAATGTAAGTATTTGAACTATTTATTTGAAAAATTAATTTGCTTCAAATCGCAAAACATTACAATATTTAATAATTATATAAAAATATACGATGTAATACACCCTTTAATAATTTGATATAAGAGAAGATTCAAAGTAAATAATAATATTAACTTTAGTTACTATAATAAAAAAATTTTGTAAAAGAAATTTGAAAAAATCTCAAAAGGTAATTAAATATCTTTCGTAAGATTACGAAAAACAAAAACGAAGCTAAAATATTATTATCTTTTAAAAAAGAACAAGATGAAAAGAAATATCAAGAAAATATAATATTACAGAAAATAGGAACCTGTATCATATTTAGGAATTGTTGTAGACGTATTAGATGTATAGAAAATGATTACCTCGCGTCATTGTACAAAAACATTGTGGAATTTTATAGGAAAATAGAAAAAAAAGAAAAATTTTAAGAATGTTATAAAATGTTTATTATTATCTTTTAATAATAAAATTAATAATAAATAATATAAAAATTCAGAAAGTAATAAAATATTACAAAATAAAATTTTTACAATTATATCGAAGTATAATGAAAACAATTAAATTCGAAGTAATCCGAAAGCAATAAACTTAAAACAAAATACGTCAAAATACCAATCGTTGAGTTTCGAAAGTTTACACAAATATTAAAAAACATAACATTAAACTTCGAAGGTTTTCGATTTCGCAATATACGTATCAAAATTTAATTGTAAATTTCAATTTCAGAGGTTTGCGACACAATCGAAGATCTTTGAAATCTAACGTTATGATATAATTTCGAAAACCTTCGAATTAATATAATTACTGATGTATGAATAAATACAAAATTAAGATTAAATTTATTAAAATTAAATTTATTAATATAAAATAATGCATTTAATTAATTTATTATATATTTAGTTTAAAATATAATAATACAAAACATTCCGAGATACTATAACTTAAAATTGAAATTTCATAATTTACTTTCATTAAGTTTAAAAAATTTTTAATTTTTTTTTTTTGGTCAATTTTAGTATTAAAATTTTTTTCACAATTATAAAAAGTTATTGGTTATTAATTTAGTTACAATTTGATTATTAGCAATTTAGTAACTTTCAAAAGTGTTAAAAATATTACTTTTTATTTTTTATTTTTACTATCTGTTATTCATAGTATTAAAATTTCTTTTTTTTTAAATTTATACTTGCAACATAAAAATATTATTAGTCCAAGCAAAAACATGGCAATAATGCCAATTTTTAAATCTAAATTATTATTAGAGGTTGGTATTACTATTTTTGTGTTTTGTGGAAGAATAGTATTTGACGGGTCTTCAAATCTTGCTTATTATTTAGAGAGTTAGATTTAAGTAACTGTGAGAAATATGTACATCAGGAAATTTTTTATATTGGAGGTTATTGTAATAATTTCGTTTTCAAAGGTTATTGAAGGTTATCGGATCAATAACCTTTGCAAATATTATGTTTATTATAATAAAATAAAGGTTATTGAAAGTTATCAATATCAATAACCTCTGGAGTATTATGTTTTATTAATAAAAATGAAGGTTTTCAGTACCAATAACCTTCGTAAATATTGTGTTTATATTGGAGGTATTCGAAGGTTATTGGAGTGAAATACTTTGAAGGCTTACGTTTAAAAAAATTTACTGATGTATAATTGAATTGTTCTAATAATCCATCATTTTTAAAGATAACCTTTTCTAGTAGGTTTGTTCCTGTCCTTTTTTACTACAGTAACGCTAGCTTGAATTGAGTAATCTTTTTTACTGCAGTAATGCTAGCTTGAATTGAGTAATCTTTTTTACTGTAACACTAGCTTGAATTGAGTAATTCTTTGATGTTTGACTGTCAAAAAAAGGTTAAGTTTCATGATTTGATTATTAGAGAGCTTTAACCTTTTAAGTTTATCCATATCATAATAATAGTGTACTCCTTCAGAATTGACAAAAGAACTATTGATATCTTCTATATTTGCAAAATCATTCAATGTAATTATACAATTGAAATTATTAAAAGAACAATTCAATTTATTGTTAAATTCTAAATTAATTCTTATCCAAGTATTGAGTTGAGTTTGCCATAATTCTTTATTTTACACTTCTCTTCTTTATAATTCACCCTCATGTATGTTCTTACACGTACTTAATCAAAAAAAATATCTCACTTCTGCTCTTTCTCACACAAATTCTCTTTTAGAAAGAAAAAAAACAACAAAAAAAGTTATTGAAAAAAAAGTGTTGAAAGTGGGCTTTTTCACTCCAAATCTTGCCAGAAAATGTCGATTTTCTATCACCTCCTTCGAACCAATATAAAAAGATAACGGGGTGGAAACGTAAAGAGCACTAGATGACACTGATACCCATTTAATTATTTTTTTTTAACATCCCTTTCTCTTACGTGTCCGCTTTTCCCGGTTTTATTTTTAAAAGTAAAGATAGTATATTAAATTTATCTTTCTATTTTTTTATAGTGTGAACAACGAAACGACGATATTGGATATTGAATACCAGCACTTTTTTTTTTAGTTTAACGTTGCATGACCTGTGTGCATTATTGTCAGATCAGTTCTCACACGAAAACCACATGGGAATGAAACATTTAAAATAAGTAATATAATACATAGGTTGAAAATCTTTTAAACATTAAAAAATATGGAAAGAGCAATTTATTTATTTAAGATTATTATCGTCATCATTATCTCTCTGATCTTCTTCTGATTGTGAAGTAGGTTAATTTATTTTGGCATCCAATTAAATTTGTCGAAAAATAACAGCATTTTGGATTTAGAACCGCAACGGTTCAATGGTTGAATTGAGGTTCGTTCATTCATTTTATATGGTCGAACCAATGTTTATTTTGTATAGTCGAACAACCATTCAACTTTTGTGACGCAAATACTGAATAATTAACTTATATGCATATATGTAATACCACTAATCATAACAAGGAATTATTTTTTATAAAAGGAAACTGTTTACATTGTACAAATAAAATATATATAACCCTCGCAACACAAACCTCTCATTATCTTATATATGTTAATGATAGTACAATAAACATGCCGTATAAATTCGGTGTGTTAGACAGGCTAAAACTCAATTTAAAGAAAACCTTCTTTAAAGTACAAAAATGGCAGAAACTTCTTCGAAAGCAAATAATCAAAATAATACCGTAAACGAGAATACAAAAAATGACGGTACTGTAACAAACGAAACAAAAAGTCAAAATGAAATTCGAGATGTGTTTTCAAAAGAAGGACAAGAGAAGGAAGCTAAGCCACGAGAAAAAACAAAATGTTGTCTAGCTTGTTGCATTATGAACTTATCTTTGAAATATATATTAAAGTTTTTTTATTATTAAATTTTAGTTGTGGAAAATCAAAATACTCTTGCGAGTCCAGCAAGAAGTTCTTCACTCAACCCGTCGTCGCGAAACGCTTCAAGAAGTACTTCTCCGCAACCTCCGGAAACTTCCACACACGCAATTTCCATTCCACCTGAACCTGTAGTTACTATTCCACCCGAACCTGCGGTTATTGACAATAAAAATAATTCACCGATTTCATCGACATCACAACCAGTATCACCTTCGACTTCTAAAAAATTTTTCAAAAAAGTTGGTGATAAAATCGACAAAATTATTAAAATAAAAACAACGGATTCTACTTTGCAACCGCAATCAGAACCGGAAATTGGATCCAGTCTTGAAGCCATCACAATTACAGATTCTCCAGTTGTGCAGACAAAATCAATTTTACCAAATACGGAATCATTAGATTATAATGTTGAACCATCAACTATATCAACTCCATCAACTCCATCAATTCCATCAACTGAAAGTGTCGAAAAAGACGTTCCAGAGAATACCACAGTGTCAACGGATCTAAAGGAAGAAGCAAATGATGTTAAAGATACAAAGGATTCAAAGGATGAAAAGGAAATTAGTGGTGAAGAGAATGAATCTGCAAGGAGGAATAAATTTGGAATTAAATTTAGTAGTGTTAGTCGGTTTATTGCACGTTCATCCAGTGCGGTTGTTGAAAAACTTAAAGAAGAATTCGATGAACTAGATCGACGTATGTATTCAGATGCTGTAATAGAGCCACAAGAAAACGACAAAGTAGAAAAAGAAGAAAAGGTAGAAAAAGTAGAAAAAGTAGAAAAATCGGATGTTTCCGAACAATCTAAACGCGAAGAATTACTTGGAAAATCCGAAGACACACTACCAACAAATGACCGAGCCGTTAATGGAGGAACAAAAAATTCCTTTGCTGAAATTGGAGATGCTCTTAACGAGCGTGGTGAAAAACTTAACGAATTAAACAATAAAATCAACGACTTGTCAACATCAAGTGACCAATTTGCGGAATTGGCGAAACAAATTGCTGAAAAGGAAGCAAATCGTAAATGGTATCATTGGTAGACTCTAATTCTGACCGTGACGGAAAATAAAAAATTTATTTATATATTGATAATTTGTTAATACCATTGTTTGTAATTCAAATATTTAGAATTTTTTCTGTAGATCTTGACAAATTTATCTATTCTTGTATATATTGCATCTCTTTATTATCTTTATTATCTATATTTATATATATATATGCATTCCATTTTATTTTACACATTTATTATGAGGTTTAGCAATATATATATTTATTTATTTGATCAAAATAGCGCGCATTAGTTGAACGATTTTTTTTTTTTTCATTATATATTATTATTACTTATTTCGGGTTGTATATGATTTTATAGGTATGTAGGTGTGCAGTTTTGGTATTATTATTAGAATCATTTTAATATAATTAATGGTATAAAATTTATAAAATTGCATAAGTCTTTAATATAATACTTTACTTATAATACTTATAATAATATTATGATGCATCAACAAATACGTTATCAAAAGCTTTTAACAAACTAGTTTCCTTGAAATATTTCTCAAGTTTCCTTAATCTCTTAAGGCGGGTTATGAAATTATTGTCATCTACAAAAAGGAAGGGAAATATTAACCTTATTATTATCGGAAATATTAACCTTATTATTACCATAAGAAAAAAAAAAAATGCGGGAATGAGACAAATACCTTCTTCTATTTGATATATGACAGTATTTGTGGGAATACATAATTTTAAATCCTCATATTTTATACTGATTTTCATCGTGCTAAAGTTAACACGAAAACAAATAAAACGTGTATCAATAATCAATTTGGATCTTTTGTTTTCTTGATTCATCTATTATAATATTCTTACTGTTTTTCTAAACAGACTGAAAATTCAATGAAATCGTGAACATTATTAGTGCTCAAATTAATAATTCCTTTATTTTGTTGTAAAATTTTTATTTCTTCGCGCCTTTTAACATATGCTTGAAGATAATCATCAACAAAGTTTCTAAATTTCTACCAATAAAAAAAATGGTATTAAAATTTTTTTTTTGAAAGTTGAATCCAAGGGAAAGTATTACGTGTACATATATTTACATATATATCTTTATTTAAATAATCATTCTCCAGCTCTTTTAATGGAATAAAATGTGGTATTGTGTGCATAAAAATGCTCAATTGACAATTCTTCTCATTTTGATCAAGAACGATATAGTATGTCTCATGATATTTTGCTATTAAAAAGAATTAATTCATATCAGAGATTCCGTGTATTAAAATAAAGTTTTAACTTCTAACCTCCATAAAATGTTTCAAATCTCATTTCTACGCGTTTCCCTTTTGTGGGAAATATTGTTCTCCCAATGAGTCGATAAGCTCTTAAAAGTTCCTCGTATTCGTTTTGAGTATACATACATATAAACTTTATCATTATTTTAATTATTTTAAATACGTGAATCATAATAAAATTCGTGTAACCATAATTACAATTTTTTTAATTTTCAAATAATACATAATTTATATAATTACTTAAACTATCAATTTTTAAATAATCTGAATAACTTTACTTAATCACTAAAGTATCAAAAAAGTATCAAAAAAGTATCAAAAAAGTTTAAAATACTGAAAATGTGTCATATATACTGTTGTAATTAAATATAATTAAATATACCTAATTAAATATTTTTTACTTTTATTTATGTACAATAATATTACATATTTCTGGTGAAGCTTTTGTTCTGTACCGTGTTTATACGTATACTCATTAGGAGAACACAAAAGGTGATCTTTTGATTTTCAAGATGATCTGGAATTTTAACGAATCACGCGAATCAACGCGAATCATGGTTTTTTTTTGTAGAGTTATCTCCAAATTGCTGGAACCTTCTAAACCGCGTGTCCTTTATAATGATGATCTGCTTGTAACGTAGAACCTCATAGAACTTTACTACGACATCCTCCACTGATAATATAAATAAGGAACTTTTCTCGTCCCATAAGCGTTCTCCAAAAAAAATTTTTTTTTTCGACGTTTCGTTTAAAAGCTTTTTTTTTTTATTTGTACATAATTTTTATTTACAACCGTATTCCATAACACTTTTGCAAAAATGGCCGAAGTTGAACAATTTGCTTTCCAAGCTGAGATCTCTCAGCTTATGTCTATTATTATTAACACTTTTTATTCAAATAAAGAGTAAGACTTTATTATTTTTTTTTATCTGGGTAAATGTTTATAGAAATAAAAATTTAATTTAAATATATCAATAGAATTTTCTTGCGTGAATTGATTTCCAACGCCTCCGATGCTTTAGACAAGATTAGATATGAGTCGCTCACAGATCCTTCAAAGCTTGAGACTCAGCGTGATCTCTATATTAGAATCATTCCAGATAAGGAACACAAAATTCTCGCTCTTAGAGATACTGGTATTGGAATGACAAAGGTATATGATTTTTAGATTATGTATTTATTTATAGTTATTTTGACCCATGATTTAATAATTCCCTTTTAATTTATTAGGCCGATCTTGTAAATAACCTTGGTACAATTGCTCGTTCTGGTACGAAAGCCTTTATGGAGGCCCTTCAATCAGGTGCCGATATATCAATGATTGGTCAATTTGGTGTGGGTTTCTATTCCGCTTACCTGGTGGCTGATCGTGTCCAAGTTATCACAAAACATAATGATGATGAGCAATATATTTGGGAATCCGCAGCTGGAGGATCTTTCACTATTGCTCGTGATACAGAAAACGAAAGAATTGAACGCGGTACAGAAATTAGGCTTTACCTCAAAGAAGATCAGCTTGAATATTTAGAAGAAAAGAAAATCAAAGAAATTGTCAAAAAACATTCTGAATTTATCGGTTATCCCATCCAACTTGTTGTCGAGAAAGAAGTTGAAAAGGAAGTAGATGATGAACTCGAAGAAGTCAAAGAAGAAGTTAAAGAAGAAGTCAAAGAAGAAGGTTCCGAAGATCAACAGACCAAAATTGAAGAAGTAGAAGATGAAGCAGAAAAGAAAGAAAAGAAAAAGAAGACGATCAAAGAAATGACAAAAGAAACCGAAGAGCTTAATAAAACGAAACCACTTTGGACCCGTAATCCCGATGATATAACGAACGAAGAATATTCCGCGTTCTACAAATCATTAACCAACGATTGGGAAGAACACTTGGCTGTTAAACACTTTTCCGTGGAAGGTCAACTGGAATTTCGTGCCATCCTCTTTGTACCACGTCGTGCTCCATTTGATCTCTTCGAAACTAAAAAGAAGCGTAATAATATTAAACTCTACGTTCGACGTGTGTTCATCATGGATGATTGTGAAGATTTGATTCCGGAATATCTCAATTTCGTTAAGGGTATTGTGGATTCTGAAGATTTACCTCTAAACATTTCCCGTGAAATGCTTCAGCAAAACAAGATTCTCAAAGTTATTCGCAAGAACATTGTCAAGAAGTGTATGGAACTCTTTTCAGAAATCAGTGAGGACAAAGATAACTTTAATAAATTCTATGAAGCTTTCGCTAAGAATATTAAACTTGGTATTCATGAGGATACTCAGAACCGAGCAAAATTAGCGGAATTTCTTCGCTACCATTCAACCAAATCCGGCGATGAAGTGACTTCTCTTAAGGATTACGTAACACGTATGCCTGAAAAACAAAAGGATATTTATTACATAACTGGTGAAAATCGTCAAGCTGTAGAAAATTCACCTTTTGTTGAAGTTTTGAAGAAACGAGGTTACGAAGTTCTTCTTATGACTGATCCAATTGACGAATACTGTGTATCACAACTTAAAGAATATGACGGAAAGAAACTTGTATGTATTACCAAAGAAGGTCTGGAATTAGACGATGACGAAGAGGAGAAAAAGAAACGTGAAGAAGAAGCTAAACAATTTGAAGATTTATGTAAACAGATTAAAGAAATTCTTGGTGATAAAGTCGAAAAGGTTCGTTAAATTTTTTTTTTCTTTTTTGAAAGTTATCAAAGTATCGGTTTATTGGTTTTACTAATATTTTATATCTTTACAGGTCCAAGTATCAAATCGTATATCCGAATCACCTTGTGTTCTCGTAACTGGCCAATATGGTTGGTCTGCTAACTTTGAACGTATCATGAAAGCCCAAGCTCTTCGTGATTCTAGCATGGCTTCTTATATGGCTTCTAAGAAGATTATGGAGATTAACCCAAATCATCCTATCGTTAAATCACTTAAAAATAAAGTTGAGGCTGACAAGAACGATAAGACCGTCAAAGATCTTACATGGCTTCTTTTCGAAACTTCTCTTTTACAATCTGGTTTCAGTTTGGAAGAGCCATCATCCTTTGCTGGAAGAATCTTCAAGATGATTAAATTGGGGCTTGATATTGGTGAAGAAGAACCAGAAACGATGGAAGCTGATGAAATCACTCCAGCAGAAAATTGTGCCGAAGAATCTAAAATGGAAGAGGTTGACTAAAAAAAACGCATCAAAATAAACATTATAATATCTACTTTTTGTTTTTATTTCACGATTTTTTATAAATTTATTTACGAATAAGAGAAAATAATTTGCAATTCTTATTATACAATCTTGCATGATATTTACATATAATGAAAAAAATAATTAGAAAGAGGTTTAATAAAACAATTTATTAATCTGTAAATTTATTGATAAATTCGCATCAAGTAAATAAGTTATATGAATGCGCTCGAAACCACGTGAAAACCAAACTTATTTATAGATTTCAAATTTGCATTATGAATAAAAATTTTACATGTTACTTATTGAAGAATTGAAAAAAAAAACCATCGAGATACAGGAAGAATTCCCTGACTCATTTAACCTCCTGTGTTCTGTGTTATTTAGTATATATTAAAACGTTAATAAATAAAGTGACAAATGACAACCACTTTACAACTTGAACTCTATAACTCTCAAATTCAAAATTGGCCCGAGTCCGGAAAACATATATTAGCCCAATATGATAATAATTCAATTGTGGTATATCAAGCATTTAAAAATTCCATTGCAGAATATGCTCTGAAGAACCAAAAATTTGGTGGTGATGATTATTCTTGGTATGATGTTTAAGTTTTGAAATAAAAAAATATAAAAAAATATATAATAATTTTATTTTATTAATCAACAAATATCGAATTTGGCTAAAGGAAGGTAAATGTTTATTCGAAAAATTTATTTATTTTAACAAATTATATATGTTACAAAATACTTATTTATTACTAGCGGATGACTTGGATCAAACCTAATTTTGTTTGGATGATGTACAGATCCGGATGGGCTACAAAAAGATATCAAGAAAGGGTATAAAATATAATTTGACCATATTTATCTACATTTTCCAGATATAATAAGTCACCCTTAGATAGTATTATCTGACAAATATCTAGGTAATTTTTTTATATTTAATAAAAATTTCTTATTCACACAGGTCTTAGCTATAAAGATTTCTTTGGAAGGATTCAATTCAATTCTTTACGAATGTGTTCCATCATCATTTGGAGCTTCACACTTCTCAGATGAAAAATCATGGAGAAAGGCACTTGAAAATTCAGATGTTCGGCTGCAATGGGATCCTGATCATGATTTAAATGGAAAAAAATTAGAACGGAGAGCTATTCAGTTAGGAATTCGAGGTGAAAGATTGACAACCAAGTATTCAAATGAATGGATTTTGAGTATAGAAGATATTACAGAATTTGTCAAAGAACAGTACGAGCATGTGAAACATGGAAATCTTGATATGGTTCGGACTCCAAGAGAGGAGGTATATGAGATTAAAGATGAGAGAATTACAAAAATTTTGGGAATGGATTCTCAGGAGATTTCGGGAAGGGAAGGTGATTGATAGATTAATAATATATGTTTCAAAAAAATGGGATAAGGTTTTAAAACTAACTAGTAAATTAAAAAGATTTATTATTTACAAAATTTTATAAGAAAATAAAAAACTATTCAATTTCACGATCAAGTTTTTCAATTTGCTTTTCTCCAAGAAATATAAACCTCATCTGTTCGAAATCTAAAAAGAAAAAAAAACCAAAATCAATATAAAAATAATTTAATTTGCTATTATTTATTTTCTATTTTTTTTTTATAATTTAAAAATTTATATAAATACCTTTGTGTACATGTAGATTCTTCTAAAGGTGTTGTATAACCAGTTCTAAAAGCAAGCAACCCAGCATGAGCAATCATTATTCCATTATCAATGCAGAATCTTATTATTTATGTTATAACAAATTTTAGTAATTATAGTAATTAAATAAATTTAAAATTTGTACTATAAAATAGCAATCGATACCTTTCATCAGTCGCAAACACTTTTCCATTGCGTTGTTCGACCATTTTTTGCATCATTTCTTGTAATCTTAAATTACCTATTTATTTATTTAAAATTTTTAATAATTTTGAAAATAATACAAGAAGCGAATGAATAATAATACTTACATCCAACTCCACCTACGATCAAAACTTCTCGACTACCAATATGAGCCATAGCACGTTCAGTTATCTCAACCAACATTGCAAATAGTGTTTCTTGCAAAGAAAAACAAAGATCCTCGGAGGTAATTTGACCAATTGGAATTTGTTCAATAGATATAGTTTCAATATTGGATAATATTCCTGAAAATGAAACATCCATTCCTTTCACCGTATAAGGTAATTCAATAAATTTATTACCCCTAACATATATTAAATTAAACATATATAAAACATATATAATGACAAAAAATTCCTGATAAATGTTATTGATATAATCTATTACCTTTTTGCAAATTGCTCAATATTATATCCTGGACTTGGATCATTTGGTAATTTTAATATTCTTGCAAACCTATCAAGACAATTACCAACTGCTATATCTAATGTTTCTCCAAATATTCTATATCTATTATGAATTTATATAATAATTATTATATAATTAAAAATCCATAGAGAATTAATGAATTAATGAATTAATGATATTTACCTATTTTCTGAATATGCGATTACCTGTGTATTTCCACCACTCACATATAAAACAATTGGATTATTGGCTCCTGTAATCTCTCTACCCATTTCAATATCTATAAAGAAACATACAAATGTATAAAAATAAAATTAAGAGATTATGAAATGAATTAAAATTTTTGAACCTAAAACTTACGTCCAATACAATGATTAACAGCAATAATCGGTTTATCCCACAATAATGATAAAGTTCTCGCTACAATAGCTACTGACACAAGAGGCGCACCCATACCAGGTCCTATCAAAGTTAAATAGTAATAATCAACTTTACCTCATCAAAAATTATCCCTCTTCTTAACGTTTAATACCTTTAGTATAACAAATACAATCAATCTCTTTGACTTTGACATTAGCAGTTTTCAAAGCCTCTCGAATCACAGGAATAGCAAATTCTCTGTGATGAGCTGCAGTATCCTTAGGCAGAAACCCTGTTCCTGGTGGTGTTACATGTGTATGGCGAATGTTGGCCAAAACATTTACTTTATTTGAATCATAATTGTGTTCAATGATTCCAACACCCAGTTTATTCGCTGAACCTTCTAAACCTATTGCTATCATTATTATTATTATTATTATACAAATTATTTGTATCTTCACACCATCTTCACCTTGAAGAACATAAATTTGATTTTATTGGCTGCCTGCAGACTGGAAGATCAGATTAAATTAGATTAAATTAAATTAACATCAAAACAGCATAGGGCTAGTTTGTTTTTATTGGATGATGATCAATAGTAACGTGACTGGTCAAATAATATTTAAACGAATAGAAATCTAAGATTCAGATCAGGTGATTAAAGAAAATTATCTTTAGTCGAACTTTAAATTATTTAAATTATTTATATATTGGCAATAAAAATATCAAAAATATCCGAGTTTTTATAAGATGTTTAAGATATTACATAGAATTTAAATATATGTATACGTGTTATTACAGATTCTATAAATTTAATAAAGGTATATAACATTATTAAAACAAATATTTTTTTATATAAACTCTGGAACATGAGATCTCGAGATCTCAAATATTCAAATACTTGAAATAATTAAATACTTAAATACTTGTAATTATTATTTGAAATTTAATAAAATAGTTCAAAAGTAGTCATAAAATTTAATAAAAGTTTATATTAAAATAATAGTTTTAATAAAAAAATTTAAAAATAATTAAACATTACTTACATTACTCGTCTATATAGTCTATTACTATAAAAAATGTCTTCTATATAAACTTTCCCAAAAATTGGATCTTATTGGATCTAAATAGAGGGAACGAAGAAATAGTTTCAAAGAATACAATAATAAAGTTTCGTCATCTATTAAGTAGTCGTTCTGGTGACTTGTCATATGAGCGACCAAAATTCAATTGAACCTTATTGTAAAATAAGTATAAATACTTGTGTAACACGTTGATCAAAATCTAGACTTTCCCTATGCTCATCAAAACATTATTTAATACAAAAATGCGTGAACATATCCGAGGTAATAATATTGAATCGCTAGTTTTGACTGATGCTGAACTAGTGGAAATTAGGTGAATTATAATTTTAACTTTATCAATGATTACACAAGTGTATCTATTATTTGAAATGTTCTCTTTTTTTTTTATTTTCAAATAATAAAAAAAATGAAAAAATAAATAAATAGAGGTAAGTATATTCTCAATTTCGTAAATTTATTTCTCATATGCAAAATTTTTTTTCATTATATTTTATTATCAATTTAGCTCGTCAGCGAACTTTTGAAGGCGCATATTGGCGAACATGTTTGGCTACTTTTGGTTTCGCTATGATCGTTCTTCGGGTTTTTGAACCCGCGTTTTACAGTGTTGGCTTGGCGTTCGTTGCTTTTGGTGGTGTGATGTTGTCGATCGCGTTCTTACGTAGAAAAAATAATTCGGATATTTTTGATAATACTCAACCTTTTGTCACCAGTGGTAAATATGTAGCTTCTTCAGGTGTATTGGGATTGACCATTTATTTAATTTTAATGGTTTTGATTATTAGGTTATGAAGGTATGATGAAATTTTATTTTAATTTTATTCCATGCTGGCACGTGATTACTATTTTTCATTTTTATTATATGAAAGTTACATCTCTCTTCGTAATTTAAATTCTAAATTTAATTTTATTTCAGAAGTATTCAAATTGCATTATAATTCTGTGGCAGTTCGTTGGTCTCTGTTCCCTGGTTTTACATGTAAATTTCTTTAAACAGGTTATTATATATGTAAATTGTATTTGATTTACAATAAATAACTGGAGGCAAGTCCTCATTTTGGCTATTTAAAAAAAAAATGCATTTGTAGCTTTGGGTGATTATTTATTATTCTATAATATGAATTTTATGTTGTATACCTCCTAAAAAAGCGTGACGTTCTTTAGCATCTAACATTTTAACTAACCTATCTTTGGTAACATTAACCTTGATTTCACGTGACAAAATATGCAATTTTATGTTATTTTGCAGCCAATCATAATTCGAAGTATAAGAGAATTAGAGAATTTTTTATTCCGAGAATTTTGCTAATTTGATATATCGTAATAATTGTAATAATGAACAAAGTACCTCTCGGAAGAAGACGTGACGTTGATATTCATAGCGAAGACGAAGATGAATTCGACATAACTCGTGAGGAACTAGTACTTAGTGATTTATCCGGATCCGAGGCAAGTTGTGAAGACTCGGATAATGAAAGTGAAAACTCTCATACCGACGGTGAAGAGACTTTAAAGGAAAGGCCGAGTTTTGCAACTGAAAACTCAAGTCCTAATAAAGAAACCACAGTTCCCTTAATTATTGAGGATGCAAGATCCGTATTCGAAGAATCAAGCTCTTTGACTGACACGACGTCAAGTGAGGAAAGTCTCCTGAAAGAGACCAATGAATTAACAATTAAATCCAAAAATAAAAAATACTTGAACAATTCCGGCCCCGTTACCAAAGAAGCCAAACGCTCCGATAGTTCTTCGGACGAATTAGTTAAAAATACCTCTTCAAATGAAGAAGATAAACAAGCCAATAATTCAGAATCATCCAAAGAACCCCCAAAAGTCCTAACGGGTTGGCAAAAGAAATTATTGGCAAGGCAAGAATATCGTAAGAAGTTGGCCGAAGACCCAGCCTTCGTACCTCATCTTGGAGAATTTTGGGGACATGACGATCGATTCATAAAAGAAGAATTGAAAAACGATTTTGATCCACGTCCACGAAATTTACCTTTTGGTCCAAAGTAACTATTTTTGTAAATCATTGATTAGCTGAATATTTAAATTTTGAATTTAACATTATGTTTCCTTTTGCAGAGGTAGAGCTGTATGGGGAAATTCTCCACCAAGGGGGCGCTGGGATCATAACGGTTTTGAAGAACTAATGCGAATTGAGGAAGACGAAATACGCCGCAAAGAATTTCAGCGAAGGGCACAACAGCGCCGAGACTTCGGGTGGTCACCGGTAATTTGAATAATTAATATAAGTAATATAAGTAATAATATGATACCAAAATACCAACCTTTCTTTTTTTCATATAGTCCGATCGTCGACGACCACCTGCACGTAATTTTTTATCATCGCCAAAGGTTAATCAAAATAGATCAATTAAATTTTCA
Organism: Diversispora epigaea; assembly: GCA_003547095.1. Classification (NCBI taxonomy): domain Eukaryota; kingdom Fungi; phylum Glomeromycota; class Glomeromycetes; order Diversisporales; family Diversisporaceae; genus Diversispora; species Diversispora epigaea. Next base: position 153,306 of record PQFF01000097.1, on the reverse strand, counting down.
TCTTCGAACAGAGAATCTTATAAAGAACATCCATACGGGTTTGAACCGAAAGAGTCATCAAAAATTAAAACTAGTAAAGAGGGAGGAAAACCTCATCGTAATATCAATCATTCAACTCATGAGAACAAATTGGAAAATTTACAGGATGAAGTAGAAGAAAATAACGCAAAAGTCACGTCACGACATAATGAACAAAAATCAAAAAGTAATACAAATAATTTTCGTGGTAGAGGATATATTCGAAATCCTTTGCGTTCACAGGCGGTTCGTACTCATATTACTTATGACAATCAATGTCAACCCGATCCAATTCAATCAAATCTAAGTCAACCCGATCCAATTCAAAGTCAACCCAATTCAAGTCAATCAAATTCAAGTCAATCAAATTCAAGTCAATCAAATTCAAGTCAATCAAACTCAAGTCAATCTGCACGTGATAGTAAAATTTTGAGTGTCACTACGAATCTTGAAAAATTCGATATTGATGATCAAAAAGCAATTGTGATGAAACAGAATGAAACTCAAGAATGTGACACTATAGAAGATGATTCAAAAAAGAATGAAACGCAAGGATCAGATATCGAAGTTGGAATTGAACAGAATGAAACTCAAAAATTATGTATTGTCGAAGATGAACCGAAACAGAATGAAACTCAAGAAACTCAAACTGATATCGTTAAATACGAATCGAAACAAAGTGAATCACAAGGTGATATTTCCAAAGATCATAACATAGATCACGATAAAAAAGACGAGGCATTAACAAATGCTACAACAGGTGAGGGATACATAAATGATGGTAGGTTGAATCTTGCTTCAGGATACTTGGTAGAATCGGGACTTTCAATAAATGAAAATGAGGGAGTAACTGAAGGTTCCGATGAAGAATCTGAAGTCGAGATAATTTTAGATCCTCCAAGTAGTAATGCAAATGAAAAACAAGAAACCGATATATCTACGAATGAAAAGATAAGTATAAAATTCGGAAATCATTCAGAATCCGACAAATCACCCTTGAGGAAAGAATCATCATCGAATTCGACATTATCAGAACAAGAACAGGAAAATTCACAACAAATTACGCATTCTAAACGATATTCAACAAGAAGAGTTGCCGCAACTGTAACTCAAAATAATCAAACATCAGAAATAAATAAGGAAGCAAAAGATATCAAAACAAGCGAAATTCCGTTATCAGGTTTGTGCCAACAAGTTTTTGTTTTAATGAGATTAATGAACGAAATTCAAATAATTTTAAAGTTTATTTTCAAGATAATTCAATTTAGATATACGAAATTAAAGATTATTATAAATAAAATTTTTATATATAGCGGTCTATGCACCACCTTTTAAACCAAGATCTATGACAACGACTCTTGTAAAAGAAAATGTCATTGAAGGCGAAAAAACCAATGATGGTAACCAACCTTCTCTACAAACACCAGAACCTCAAATTAGATATTATACCTCAAATAGAACACCACCAGTGTTTCCATTAAGAAATTACCCGGCAGAAAATAGTTTGCCAATAGAAACGCCGCCATCTACTAGTTCATTTGCTGCTGAAAGTAATGGCATGGTTTATTATTATGATCCTAATGTATATTATGTTTACGGTAATGAAAATGCGACCAAGCCAACTTTTGTAACTCAACCACCGCCAACAATTGTAACTCAACCACCACCAACAAATGCGCATGAACGTAACGGTGTTTATTACTTTTACCCCCAGTATTATCCATAACGAGCCGATGTATTTTAATCATAATTCTTTTTTTTTTTTTTTGATACCTTTTATTATAATAATAATTTTGATGTTCGATTCAAGGAATGAATAAATTCGTCTCGAATTTGATTCCTAGCAATATGATGGTCAAGAACGGAAGCTTAATTCATTCCTTTTTTTGGGAGGGGTTGATAAATGTTAAATATACAACAGATGATCATCNTCTACAAACACCAGAACCTCAAATTAGATATTATACCTCAAATAGAACACCACCAGTGTTTCCATTAAGAAATTACCCGGCAGAAAATAGTTTGCCAATAGAAACGCCGCCATCTACTAGTTCATTTGCTGCTGAAAGTAATGGCATGGTTTATTATTATGATCCTAATGTATATTATGTTTACGGTAATGAAAATGCGACCAAGCCAACTTTTGTAACTCAACCACCGCCAACAATTGTAACTCAACCACCACCAACAAATGCGCATGAACGTAACGGTGTTTATTACTTTTACCCCCAGTATTATCCATAACGAGCCGATGTATTTTAATCATAATTCTTTTTTTTTTTTTTTGATACCTTTTATTATAATAATAATTTTGATGTTCGATTCAAGGAATGAATAAATTCGTCTCGAATTTGATTCCTAGCAATATGATGGTCAAGAACGGAAGCTTAATTCATTCCTTTTTTTGGGAGGGGTTGATAAATGTTAAATATACAACAGATGATCATCATCAATTTTCAAAATAACTTTTAAAGTTAAAAACTATTTTATTCATTACAAAAAAACGTAAACACATGTATAATAGATTTTTTTTTTTTTTTGGCATTTCTTATCAATCAACTATTTCTTCTTTAAAATCTTTAAAATAATAATATAAATATTTTTAGAATAAATAAAATGAAAATGCAATTATTATAAAGAAGGTATTATAAAGAAGGTATTACGAACTGTATAAAAAATAAATGAAAAATTATAATAATATAATACCAGGTAAACATCGTTCGTCTAATCTTGAAATTTTATAGAATGTGATTCCATATCTATCTTGCCACCACGATAAGAACCTCTTTTCTTTTTTGTTTTTTGAGCTCGAAAGTTTTTTCCTCTAACCTCCATAAAGTCATTATGTGCCTTTTCGCCATATGACCCTATTGCACCTTCCTAAAAAGCTATTATAATTAATAACGTATTATAATTATAATAGCCTTTTCAATTTATGAATTTTATTGAAAGTAAATACCTTTGCCATAAAACTGTTGTCTTTCAATCTTTCGTCAAGGAACTCAATCCTATTTGGATCGACCCGAGGCTGATAACCTTTCTGTTTGTCAATAATATTTCTATTAAGTTTATAGATTTTTTTTTAATAAACGACTCTCTCCAATTAAACTTACTTGAATAAACTTTTTATTATTTTTTTTATTTTTCAGAACAGAATTTGGAATAAAATGTTCCCATGATGGAGATTTACCAATAGTCGAAGGGGTTTCACTAATATAACGTAAGAGGCAATGTAAATAATTATTACTAAAGCATCGATAGGTATTTGAATTAATGTTAATACCTAATATTGGTGTTTGGTCTCTTGCAAGGTGTTGAATATTCTTGATCTGAATAATAATTATCTGAACTTATTTTATGTTTTTTGTTATTTCCATTTTTCTCTGAAAATTCATTATCGCTACAATGACCTTCATTGTTGAAGTCTAAAGACCTTATTGTATTGGGGGTTTCTATAAAATCAATATTACATTTACTATCTAGAATTTCTGTTCTAGAATTGTCATTTTCTATTTCAGATTTGAATTCATTTTGACCACATGTGTACTTTTCCGTATCAGATTGTGAAACAATCGTTGAAAAGCTTTCTGAATCTTCAAAATCATTATTAATAATATTAATTGGGTTTTCTTTATTAGTCGAATCATTAAAATTATTACTTTGTTCTTTATTTTCAGAAGAACTTGATTCATTCCCAGAATCAGAAGATTCTTCTTCAGATGAATTATCCTTTTTACTATCATTTGATTTGAATATATTAATAATATCACTATCATCATCTTCGTCGGAAGATTTTTCGGAATCTATTCGATGATTTACTTTTTCATCTTCCTTTTCTTCATCGCTCTCATTTGAGGAAGAATCATCAGAACTGCTAGTGGAATCTGAAGAGTCATCCGAACTGCTAGTAGAATCCGAAGACGAAGAGGTATCAGAGCTGCTAGTAGAATTTTGACTTTTCTGTATGGTAGATTTTCCGGATGATTCAGTGTCATTTGATGAATCGTGATCACTCTCGGATGATTCATCTTCGCTTGATGATGATGATTCGCTCGATGATTCACTTGATGATTTGATCGATTTATTTGATGATTTAATCGATTCATTCGACGATTCGCCAGATTCACTCGATGATTCATTAGATTCATTAGATTCACTTGATTCACTGGACGAATCTGAATCATTGTTTTCGGTATCTTGACTGTTTATATAAGCTATAGTCAATAATTTAAATTAAATGTAATTTATATGATCGATCCGGAAACTTCTTACTTGTCTTTACGTGCTTGCTTTGTTTTGCTTTTTCTACAGAAAATATTATATTAATTAAGAGATCAAGTATAGCGTGTATATTAATTTTTTTTAAAAAAAGTATCTTAAAAACTAACCCTAATTCATTGTTTTTGATGTCCGTGATAATTTTAATGAGATCACGTTCTGTTTTGACATTTTCATGAAATGGCTATTAACAACATAAGGTTTTGATTCATATAATTAGTTTATAAGTGAAATTTCTCTTTTTATATGAACAGTCAACAAATTGCTATACGAACCTTTTTTGACTCTTTCTTAAATGATTTAGCCGATTTATTATGGCCAGTATCTTTCAGAAAATGATATACTAGAGAGTAAAGTTCTTCAGGAACAGTATTTAGTGAATTCATTTTTTTCGGAACGACAAAAAAAAAAAATTTATGAAATTTATTTCGAAAAGTTAAGGCACGTGACTTTGACACGTAATTTCTGCAACATATAAATAGGTTAAATTGATTTACCTACTTAACTATCTGTCATAGTTTTCAATGGGAGTTCCAACTAAAGAACCTACAATAGAAACTAAGGCGGTCGAGGACACAAAAAGTATAGGCAATACAAATAGTCCAAAAACGAAAAAGAAAAGACTAACTACTACGCATCGCATATCTCTTGGAGACGTAACACCAAATAATTTAGGTCAACTTAAACGTCTCAATTCAGTCCTTTTCCCCGTAAATTACAGTGAAAAGTTTTATAAAGACGTATTGGAAGTTGGTGAATTTGCTAAACTTGGTAGGATATTTTACTTTAAGTCATAGTTAGGAGAAAACTTGACGGTTTATCTAATTTTAAACTACACAATAATTTCTATTATGATAGCTTATTTCAATGATGCATGCGTCGGGGCAGTTTGTTGTCGAAAAGAACCAATCCAAGGAACTATACCCGAACAAACAAAACTCTACATTATGACATTAGGGGTTTTAGCACCGTATCGTAATCTTGGTTTAGGTTTATATCAATTACAATTTAAATAATTACAATTTAAATAATTACAATTTAAATAATTACAATTTAAATAATTACAATTTAAATAATTACATTTAAATAATATAATTATATTTTAAATAATTATATTTTTAAATAATTATATTATATTTTATATAATTGTATTTTATATAATTATTATATAAAATATAATTATATTTTAAATTATATGATTATTTATTTCAAATAATTATATTTTAAATTATATGATAAATAATTATAGTCTAAATATGTTTTATTGATTAGGTACTACGCTATTAACTCACATCTTACACCATGCAACTTGTGGAACACCGACTGCTCCAAAATTCATCGAAATTTTTCTTCATGTCCAAACTTCTAATGAAGAAGCTTTGGCTTTTTATCAAAAATATGGTTTTGAAATTATTGGAACAGTTGAAGGATATTATAAAAAAATAACACCACCAGACGCGTACATTTTGAGCAAGAAACTCGTAAAAAATATTTGAGTTTTTTTTTTTTTTAAAAAAAGAAATTTTGTAGATTATAAATTTATTTGCATTTGATGAGATCGTGATAATCAATGAAGTCTGCACATGATCAAAAGGATTTTATCTTTATATGGCATACTCTTTGATAATCCTTCAAAGACATAATCATCGAAATGTCAGGTATTTAAATATAGGACAAAAATGAAAATATATCTTTAAATAATGTTTTAATAACTTAAATAAATTATAAATAATTAAAAGTAAATGAAAGTTATTTTGTTGGCATTTTGACGGGTGGGTTTATTATAAATACTTTACTTTCTAAATAAAAATTACTTTCTAAATAAAATAAAAATTACTTGCATCATAAAATTGACGAATATAATTTGTTATTTAAATAAATTAGTTAGCGATACTTCCGCAAAAAACTCTGAAAAAGATCTTAGTGGTCCAGGTTTAAAAAATGTATTTCTAGAAGCTAACTCTCGGTCCAAAATACCTTTTAAAGTGGCAAAAACCAAGATTGTTCCAGATGAATTTAATGATATACAAGATACTGTTAAACAATGGTGTGATATTGAAAAACTTGATTTGATTATAACTACTGGGGGTACAGGTTTTGGTATTAGAGATATAACTCCTGAAGTAGGTTTATGATCTTTGAAAAATGTCAGGATTTTTTAAATGATAGAATTTAATTTATAATTTAAATCATCGAATTAAATTTGTTGATTGATTAGGCAATACAACCAATATTGAACAAATTTTGCTCGGGAATTACTCAAGCAATGCTATCTGCATCTCTCCAAAAAACACCATTCGCCTCTCTTAGTCGGCCCATCAGTGGAATCAGAGGCAATACTATCATTTTAACGGTTCCTGGAAGTCCCAAAGGGGCAAGAGAAAGTGTAGAGGCTGTGATCAATGTATTACCTCATGCTATCGATTTGATAAGAGGTGGAAAAGGTGAAGATGTACATGCACGATTACATCAAGAAACAAATGTTCAAGGCAGTGGACATGAATGTGTTCATGTTAAATATGAGCATCATTTTGATGAAATTGGAACAACACGCTCATTTTTATCAGATTCTTTAAGTGATCCTGGTAAAGAAATAAATATGAAAAAAAATCTTGCTAAAAATTATCAAAAGATATTATAATTTATATTGTTTATATTTAATAAAATTAGTCACAAAGCGACAACGCAAATCCCCTTATCCAATGATTTCTGTCGAAGAAGCTTTGAGCATCGTTGCCAATCATGTTAATGTTCTGCCGACTACAACCGTTCTAGTGGATCAAAATTTAATTGGAATGGTTTTGGCTGAAGATGTGGTGGCAAAAGAACCAGTACCAGGGTATCCTGCTTCTATTGTTGATGGTTACGCAGTTATAGGTATAAATTTATGTATATTTATCTATTTGTTTATTTAATAGATCTGAAATTTCATTTATATTTAGTATGGACCAACATAATTATTTTTTCCGGTTATCCCTTTACAAATAATCGATTAAATTTATTTTATCTTAATTATTATAATTTTTATTAGCGAGCGATGGTCCGGGAGTTTATCCAGTAGTCGGCGTCTCAATTGCAGATAGTAATTCTAAGCCATCAGAGGATATATTACGTCCGGGCCAAATTGCCCGTATCACTACGGGAGGAGCTATTCCCAACGGTGCCACATCCGTGGTAATGATTGAAAATACAACTCTTATACGTGCATCAGACGATGGTCTTCAAGAAGAAGAAGTTGAAATTCATGTTCAGGCAAATGAAGGCGAAAATATTAGAAAAATTGGTAGTGACACTAGCGTTGGCACGATTGTTGCAAGCAAAGGCGAACTTATATCAGCTGTAGGAGGCGAAGTAGGAATATTGGCATCCGTTGGAGTAAAAGAAGTAATTTTATTGATATAATTTTAAATTATATTAAATTATATAAAATTTTATTTTTAAATTTTTGTTTTAAATTCTGTTTCAATTTTTGTTCTTAGGTGAAAATATATAAACGTCCTATATTTGGTATTTTATCCACTGGAAATGAAGTGATCAACCATAATGATCCATCAGAATTAAAATGTGGTCAAATTCGAGACAGTAATCGACCTGCATTATTGGCAACTGCAAAAGCAACAGGGTTTGAAGCCAAAGATTTTGGAATCGTCAAAGACAAGTAAGTTCGATTTAAAAATAAAAAATAAAAAATAAAAACTCTTTTATACTGTGTATTTATTGTTTATTTTGAATTAAAGTGCAAAAGAATTAGAAAATTCTTTGAGATCCGCATTGTCCCAAGTTGATGTATTAGTTACCACGGGAGGTGTTTCAATGGGTGAATTTGATCTTCTTAAACCAATATTAGAACAATCACTGGGTGCTAAAATCCATTTTGGAAGATTAAAGATGAAACCTGGGTTTGATTTATTATTTATATTTAAGTTATTCCGCATTTAAGTTTTCATACATGTGTTTATGTGTGTTTATTTTTAATAGGAAGCCAACCACATTCGCCACACTTCCAGGAAATTCTCCTAATTCGCATGAAAAATTAATTTTTGCATTGCCTGGTAATCCAGTTTCAGCAATTGTCACTTTTTATTTATTTGTATTGCCAGCTCTTCGAAGGTTTTCCGGTTATGAGAAATGGGATTATCCTATATTACAGGTAGAGGTAAATATAAAAATCAAAAAAATAAGTAAAATTGAATTAAAAATATCAGTTAATAATTTTTATTTGTAATTTTTATTTATATTTAATTTATTTATAATTTATTTATGATTTATTTATAGCTTGCAAATAGTGTATCCCTTGACCCAAGACCTGAATATCATAGAGCAATAATTTCATTTGATAAAACCAAAGGAAAGTTTATTGCAAATTCAACGGGTCGACAAATAAGTAGTCGTATTCTAAGCATGAGAAGTTGTAATGCTTTGTTAAAGTTACCTGGAAAAACTGATCAACTTTCGGGGTTATCCCAAGGAACGACTGTTGATGCTCTTTTGATCGGACAATTAATATAATTTTTTCGCTGCGTCGATTTTAATTACTTTAATTCGTTTTTAAGATACCGATACCATTGACCAATGGGAAATTGGATTTGTAAAGTTTCTTTCTCTTTCTTTATTTATTCTTATTGTAAATTATATGATATCGCATAATAAAATTTTTTATTTTAAATATTAAATGACCAATTTCATTATTTGTTGATTTCAAAATTCTTTAACGAAATCATAATGAGAAGGACATTTATTACATAAAAATCATGCATAAATTCGAGATATTTACAAGATCACGTTTCATCATTAGAAAATTATTTCCACATGCAACAAAAAATTAACTCAGATACAGAATCTGAAGATTCTCAAGAAAATGAGAATTCTTCTTTACCTTCTTTTAAACCACCGTTAGGGTTTGAAAGAGGTAAGCATACAAAAGTAGTTTCAAAATTTAATGTTAATGAAATAGAGAATGACAAAACAGAAATTTGGATAATAAAAGTTCCATCAAGAATTGTAAGAGCTGATTTATCAGGAAAGTCCTTTAAAATTCCTGTTGAAGCCACAGAAGGTCCGACTAAAGTAGCTAGCCTTCAAAAAAAACTACACGAAACAATTTTCACGTCATATCAAAAAAGAACAGTAGAGACAATAGCGGATTATGGAGTTTACATTGAAAATTTACGAAATTTACAGAGTAATAATGAATCAAAACAAAGTAAAAATTCATCACAACAAGTAATTTTGGACAAAATGCAAGAATTTGAATTATTGATACCAAGTAATTCATCTAATTCAACTAATTCAAATGGAGAACTGGTTTTATCGGGTAAAAAACCTACTAGATATTTTAATATATATCGTGAAATAGAATTTCCAGATTTGATTATTAATACAAAAAAATCAAGAAACTCATTAATTCCACAACATCCTCCAGAATCATTCATTCCAAGGTTCATTACTACATTTCCGGAATTTCCTAAGGAACGTATGGAAGAGGTTAATTTAGAAAAAGAAAATTTTAGAAAAAAATTGATTAATGAATGGGAATTTAACAGATGGCATAAGGAAATAAAGAAACATAATAAAAAAATGCGAGAAGCATATTATGATTGGCAAGAAAAATGTAAAATGATGGTTAGGGAATCTAAAGAAAAGTTTATTGAAGAGCTTATAAATAAAAATAATAGAAATAATAAAAGAGCAAGGAAGACATTGAAAGACAAATCGAATAGAAAGGAGAAAGAATTGAATTCGGATGATAACAACCATGAGGACAGTGAGAGCAATGAAAATAAAGAGGATTTAGATAGTGAAGAGTTTTTAACGACTACAGATGAAGAAACAGATTTAGTAAAGAAGAAAAAAAAGAAAATTAATCATGAATCAAGTCCATTCACATTAAAGTTGCAAAATGGGAATGAAATTGATTCAGAGGAAGAAAAAATTTTAGCAGAAGTAATGGAAGAAGAAGAAGCACTTGCTAATATGGCACATGAACAGATTCGTATAAAGGAAGAAACAATTCAAAATTTAGAGGAAGCAGAAAAGAAAACGGCAGAAACATGGACATCATCACTTGTTGCATATCCTAAATTTGAGCGGCCAATTACTTGGTGGTCCAAAACGAGAGAAAAAATTCTTGTGGAAGAAGAAAAAAAATTAAAACCATATATGATTAAAAGAGATTGGAGTATGCAAGAAAGACTAGAATATTATAAAGAATATCATAGCGAGGCACCACCATATCCAGTTTCAGATGCAAAAGGTCAAGAAATTGAAATAAATTATGATGGAATTTATGATAAAATTACGATTCCTAAACCTCACCCAAAACGAATTAAATCACCACCGAAACAAGGAACTTTAGGCTATATTTCACCTTGTGTAGAATATATAGACGAATAACAAACAGAAATAAATTAATAAATAAATAAATGAATAAATTAATGAATAAATTAATTAATAAATTAATGAATAAATTAATTAATGAATAAATAAATTAATAAATTAATTTTTCATAATTATATATTTTACTCAATTGTAACAACAAAAAATGAACTTGAAATAAAAATTAGAATACAAACATAAATTTTATTAAAATTTATAATTATTATAATTATTGTAACAATAAAAACAAATGGTGGTGATGATAAATGGTTCATTTCTATTTTATATAAATTTGATTATAAACTATAATACAAGAGCGAACGAAATTTCATCCCTTTAAATTCAATTATATTATATTGAATAGTATTGAGGAATAAAGAAAAAATAACTAAATATACAAAAAAAAAAAAA
>PQFF01000097.1:67706-142080 GCA_003547095.1 Diversispora epigaea | reverse complement strand
AAAAAAAAAAAAAGGAAATCCGGGACGAGAAAAAATAATTAATATAATTAATATAACAATTAATATAATAATTAATGAATATGATATAATTAATAAAATTAATAATATAACAGATAATTTAAGGTTATGATTATAATGATTAATAAAATTAATAAATATAATTAATATATTAATGACATCATAATAATCATAATTCATCCATTAAATTTCCTTATATACAACAAAATATACAAATATATATATATGTACATACATATATATATATTAAGTAAATATAATAGAAATGTTCTAGTTTATAAAAATGTAATTAAAATGTAATTAATATTATCTAATGCTAAAAGAAAGAAAGAAAGAAAGAAAAAAAATAATTATATTATTGCTTATCTCCAATTTTTAGGAATTTATTTAATTTAGCAAATTTTTTCTTTTTTCCATTATCAGGAAATTCCATATTATCATCACCACTTGATTCTTTATCATAATCATTACTTCTCATATCTTTCATAATTTGATCATAAACACCTTTTATTACTGTCATCTTTAATATTACATCGTCTCTTGGTATTGGTGGAGTAATTTGTTGAGTAATGTGTTGATTACTACTAGAACCATTATTATTATTGCCATTGTAAAAATTATTAATATTATTTATATTATTTGGATTATTATTTGTATTATTATTTGGATTGTTATTTGGATTGTTATTTGGATTGTTATTTGTATTGTTATTTGTATTATTATTTGTATTGTTATTTGTATTGTTATTTGTATTATTCGCATTGTTATTTGTATTATTCGTATTATTATTTATATTATTTATCGTTGTTGTTGATGAATTTGAATTTATTGTTTCTATCGATAAACAATTATTATTAATTATAGAATTTATATCTTGTTGTGAATTATTACTTTCATTTGATGGACTTCTTGATTTTTCGGAATTAAAATCAATATTATTATCAATATTATCAATATCTCTTAATCTCTTTAATATTGAATCATGCATTCTCCATAATAATGTACGTTCTACATGTGCCGGAATTTCATGTTCATAAGGATTAATTTTTAAATTTTCATAATGATTATTATTTCGATTATCTTGAATTATATTAAAATCGGTCATTGGCCATTTACCAATATAAAATACATTAAGATCTTTTAATTTTCCTAATGTTATTGGTAATTTTTCAATTGAATTCCCTCTTAATTTAAGTTCCCTTAAACTTTGACAATCACCAATTGATAATGGTAATTCTATTATCATATTTTCTGATAAATCTAATATTTCTAATCTTTTAAGTCTACCAATAGATTTAGGAATAGATTGAAGTTTATTATTAACTACATAAAGTTCTCTTATCATTTCAAATTGATTTATTTGTGTAGTTAAATCATCAATTCGATTATTTGATATATCAAATATTATAACTTTATCCATACCATTTAAACTTGGTATCGTATCAAATAAATTATATGATAAATTTACATATTTAAGTTGTGAATATGCATTTCCCATTTCGAATGGTATTTGACTAAGATTACAATGTTGTAAATGAACTTTTCGAATTTGTGTTAATTTCATAAATGTTGAAGGGATTGCAAGTAATGATGGATTATTATTAAGTTTAATTTCTATAAGTTTAATTAATTTTCCAAGTTCATCTGGTAAAACTATTAATTCATTAAATGATAAATCCAATTCTATTAAATTCGTTAATTTCCCTAAATCAGCTGGTAGATTATTAATTTTATTCTCTCTTAAATTAAGTGTATTCAATCTTGAAAGTTGACCAAATTTTGTTGGAATTGTTTCAAGTTGATTATTTGATACATTTAAATTTGTTAATCTGGTACATTTCACTATATCATTTGGAAGTGATAAAAGTTTATTATTAGAAACATCTAATTTTGCCAAATTTTCTAATTCTTTAATATTTTCGGGTAATTGAGTTAATAAATTAGATCTTAATTCTAATACTTGTAATTGATGTAATGAACATATTGATGTTGGTAAAATTTCGATATTATTATTATTTAATCTTAATACACATAAAGATTTTAATCTTCCAATAGTATCCGGTAAATTAGTAAGTTGATTATTATCTAAATATAATAATCTTAATTTCACTAATTTTGATATATCGGATGTAAGTGTACTTAATAAATTATTATTTACTCTTAATTCTCTAAGTGTTTTTAATTTTGAAATATTTGAAATATCTGAGATAACATTATTATCTAAATTAATTCTTCTTAAATTTTTCATTCTTCGAATTTTGATTCTTGGATTAAATTCCGAAATACAATTATTACTTAAATCTAATATTTCTAATTTAGTTAATTTTAATAATTCTTCTGGTAAATCCCTTAATGAATTTCGATCAAGATATAATGTCTTAAGATTATGAAGTCCATCAAAGAAATGATTTGGAATAGATGATAATCGATTATTACTTAATCTAGCAGGACATTTATTATATTTATATTTATTATTATTATTATTATTATTATTATTAANCATGTTTACTGGTTTATTATAACATAGTAAATAATAATGATATACAAAAGATATTAAGAAATTAAGAATATTTAAAAAAAAAAAATTAAAAACAAAATTTAATAATAATATCAAAAAAGAAGCGAAAGACAAAAAGGGAATTCTCTTCTTCCCAAATACGTTATAAGCCGTGACATTGCCGTTTCTTTGTACTACGTAACAATAAAATATGTACTTCATGCAATTTTCGCGGCATCTTTTCAACCGAAATTCTCTGAATCTTAATACTTTATTCTCTAAAATGGCATGGTTATGTTCAGCTGATAGTAATGAAGGCTTAGTAAATAAATTGAAAGAAGCGAAAATAATTGAATCAGAGAGGGTTGAGAAAGCAATGAAAAGAATTGATAGAAAAAATTATGTCTCTTTTAAACCATATGCGGACTCACCTCAGACAATAGGATACGGAGCAACAATTTCTGCACCGTATATATTTTTGATTTTGATTTTGATTTCTTGAATATTATTATTATTATTATTATTATTATTATTATCTTTATTATCTTTATTATCTTTATTATCTTTATTATCTTTATTATCTTTATTATCATCATAATCATCATCATCATCACCATCTCGTGGAAGATTTATTAATGCATCCCAAGCATTTTCTAATGGCCAATCCAATTTAGATAAATCTGATTCATTATGAGGTGAAGGTTGAGAATCCGAAAATGTGGTACTAAAAGCGGATGGATCTTCTGAATTAAAAGATTTTGCAAATGATGCCATTCGTGATAATGGAGGTTTAGAATTAGAATCAAAATCTGAAGTTGTATAAACACTTGATTCCGGTGCTTGTGATTGAGTAGTTGAAACATCTCCTTCAACACCGTCATCAAGTGTCATTTCATCAATTTCATCATAATCATCATCATCATCATCATCATCATCATCATCATCGTCATCATCTTTATCGCTTTCACCAACACTATCTTCATCTAATTCCTTCTTTTCAACTTGATTTTCAATAATTTTTTTGTTTAATATTGAATCTTTTACTTGAATTGGTCCATAACTATCCCTTATGAATTCAGTATTTTGAATATTTCGACTATTTTGAATATTTTGAATATTTTGAATATTTTGGGTAGTAGGAATATTCATTATTACTGGAGTTGTAACTGAAGAAATAGGTTTTTGATTATGATTATCTGAAGAAGAAGAAGAAGAAGAAGAAGAAGAATTTAAATGTGAATTTAAAAAATTTTGATAAAATTTTCTTTTAAAAATTCGTAAAGGTGACTTATCAATCTTATTTTCTTTAATATTATTTTCTTTAATATTATTTTCTTTAATATTATTTTCTTTAATATTATTTGATTGTTGATTTATATTCTTATTTTTTAAATTATCATCATTTGATGTTTCAATATAATTTGGCATATCGAGATTTGTGCTTAGAGGTGAAGAATTCTTAATTTGTGATGAAGAATTAGGCATAGAATTATTATTATTATTATTATTATTATTATTACCATCAATATCATTGATAGTAATAATAGGTATATTTTGATTCTTAAGGTTTAAAGTA
This sequence comes from Diversispora epigaea, assembly GCA_003547095.1. Lineage (NCBI taxonomy): Eukaryota > Fungi > Glomeromycota > Glomeromycetes > Diversisporales > Diversisporaceae > Diversispora > Diversispora epigaea. The sequence continues at coordinate 137,989 of PQFF01000097.1, read as the reverse complement.
GATTCTTCTTCTTCTTCTTGTTGTTGTTGTTGTTGTTGTGAGAAAGAATCTTTTATATTATTTATATTTATATTATTTATATTCATCTTATTATTATAACGATTAATAATATTTATTTGACTTCCTCGATTAGATGAATTTTTAGAACCAAAAACTTCAAAGACACGACTATGACGATTAATCCCTTTAATAGTGTCATCATCAGCACGTTCCGAAGAACTTGCTGATTTGGCAATTGAATTTCTTAATTGACCAATATCATCAATATCTGTTCTAAACGTATCCACATTCACTTGATAATCAGAAGTTTTTGTGAATGTTGAAGATCCTTCTTGATATAATGTAGTGGATGTTATAAGATCATCTTCGGTTAATAATACTTCCTTTTGTTTTTGTTTTAAATCTACTTTCTTTAAACCTTTTTTGTTATTTTTAGAAAGTGACCAATCAATTCTTGGAGGTTTCGAACTAGAAGCATTATTATTGTTGTTGTTGTTGTCGTTATTTTCAACATTATTATTATCATCATCATTATTATTATTATTATTATTATTATTATTGTCACTGTTGAAAGAGAATTTTTGATTTAAACTTTGAATTAATGAACCGAAATTACTCCTTTTAGATTTTGACTTTGTTTTTGGAACTGTATTATTGATATTATTGATATTATTATCATTGTTATCATCATTGTTGTTGTCATTATTATCAGTAATTCTGGATTGATCATCATTTATTAAAGTTGAACTACTATTATCTTTTCTTCTANTTTTATTATTATTATTATTATTATTATTATTATTATTATTATTATTATTATTATTATTATTATTATTATTATGGTCACTGTTGAAAGAGAATTTTCGATTTAACCTTTGAATTAATGAACCGAAATTACTCCTTTTAGATTTTGACTTTGTTTTTGGAACTGTATTATTGATATTATTGATATTATTATCATTGTTATCATCATTGTTGTTGTCATTATTATCAGTAATTCTGGATTGATCATCATTTATTAAAGTTGAACTACTATTATCTTTTCTTCTAAATCTACGAAATAGATTTGTTATGCTTAATGATTTTTTAACTTTTTCAGGTTTCGAAAGTTTAACATCAATATTTGAAGATGATGAAGAGGAGGAAGGTGATGAAGTTAAAGTAACTGGAAGAACGTTATCATTTGAAGATTCGGTTAATAATGTTAATAATTGTGGTGAATTTAAATTGTTATTATTATTATTATTATTATTATTATTATTAACATTATTTTCATTGTTAACTATAGAATTGTTATGATTATTAATATCATCAATTTTATTATTAGGTGAATGATTCTTTTTAGGTTTTAATCTTCCCCAACTTAACCACCAAGAAAATTTTGAGAATACATTTTCAGAACGTGTTGTAGAATTTGGTAATGGTTTATTTAATGGAGTTTGAGGTTGATGATTAAATTGTTGTTGTTGTTGTTGTTGTTGTTGTTGTGAAGTTTTATTTGTATTAGTATTTATAACGAGTGCAGGTTCAACAAAAATTTCATTCAAAGTTGTTGTAAGTTGGTTAGTTAACAATGTACTCGTTCTCTTTGCACCTGGAAAAGTATTCGAGTTTTTAATATTAGTAGTAGTAGTAGTAATAGTAAAAGTGGAAGGTTCTCCAGTTAAGTCCTCAAAATTTATTGCTTGAGATGTAGAAGGCCCAACACTTGCGGAACCCAAAAAATTCATTCTAGGGAAATCTTTGGGAGGTGTCAAAGGAAGAAAATCATCTTTTGGTGGTACGGGAGGAGGAATATCGAAGTTGATGTTAAAGTCACTCATGGAATATATTTAAAAAAGAATGTAAAGAAAGTGGGAGAAAAGTGTGATATTAAAAAGTGGTAACCACAATAAGTGAATAATTCGTTTACTTTTTTTTTTTTTTTNGTAGAATTTGGTAATGGTTTATTTAATGGAGTTTGAGGTTGATGATTAAATTGTTGTTGTTGTTGTTGTTGTTGTTGTTGTGAAGTTTTATTTGTATTAGTATTTATAACGAGTGCAGGTTCAACAAAAATTTCATTCAAAGTTGTTGTAAGTTGGTTAGTTAACAATGTACTCGTTCTCTTTGCACCTGGAAAAGTATTCGAGTTTTTAATATTAGTAGTAGTAGTAGTAATAGTAAAAGTGGAAGGTTCTCCAGTTAAGTCCTCAAAATTTATTGCTTGAGATGTAGAAGGCCCAACACTTGCGGAACCCAAAAAATTCATTCTAGGGAAATCTTTGGGAGGTGTCAAAGGAAGAAAATCATCTTTTGGTGGTACGGGAGGAGGAATATCGAAGTTGATGTTAAAGTCACTCATGGAATATATTTAAAAAAGAATGTAAAGAAAGTGGGAGAAAAGTGTGATATTAAAAAGTGGTAACCACAATAAGTGAATAATTCGTTTACTTTTTTTTTTTTTTTGTAACGAAAAAATTCACTTCGAATATATTTTATTAATTAGTTTGATGAAATAAGTAAGGTCAAACATGTTTACTGGTTTATTATAACATAGTAAATAATAATGATATACAAAAGATATTAAGAAATTAAGAATATTTAAAAAAAAAAAATTAAAAACAAAATTTAATAATAATATCAAAAAAGAAGCGAAAGACAAAAAGGGAATTCTCTTCTTCCCAAATACGTTATAAGCCGTGACATTGCCGTTTCTTTGTACTACGTAACAATAAAATATGTACTTCATGCAATTTTCGCGGCATCTTTTCAACCGAAATTCTCTGAATCTTAATACTTTATTCTCTAAAATGGCATGGTTATGTTCAGCTGATAGTAATGAAGGCTTAGTAAATAAATTGAAAGAAGCGAAAATAATTGAATCAGAGAGGGTTGAGAAAGCAATGAAAAGAATTGATAGAAAAAATTATGTCTCTTTTAAACCATATGCGGACTCACCTCAGACAATAGGATACGGAGCAACAATTTCTGCACCGTATATATTTTTGATTTTGATTTTGATTTCTTGAATATTATTATTATTATTATTATTATTATTAGTATTATTAATTTTATTATTATTATTATTATTATTATTATTATTATTATTATTATTATTATTAATTTTAAATATAAAATTTAAAATTAATAAAATTTCTTTGAATAGTCATATGCATGCTCACGCTTTGGAAAATTTAGAGAATTTTTTGAAACCCGGAATGAAAGGTAAATACTTGATTCATACATTTATTTCACGAATAAAAGTTTATTTAATAGATTTAGTAGATTTATTAGATTTTTTTAACTGACTTAGCTGATTTATTTATTTGGCGCTTCATGCCGAATAACTATATTAATTATTGTTTATTTTTTTTTTCCTTACACGTATATATATATATTGTAAGCGTTGGACGTGGGATCAGGTTCAGGTTATTTGACAGCATGTATGGCAGAAATGGTAAAAGAACTTTTTCCATTAATCAAAATATTTTTATTATCATTCATTCATTTAATTATACTTTAATAGTGCTATACTCTAGGTTGACAAGGAAGGAAAGGTTATTGGTATAGAACATATTCGCCAACTAGTAGATCTGGCTAAATTAAATGTTCAGAAAGATCGACCGGAATTTCTAGAATCTAAAAGAGTGGAATTTATAGAAGGTGATGGAAGAAAGGGATATCCGGAAGAGGCGCCTTATGATTGCATTCATGTTGGTGCAGCTGCTGAAAAAACTCCCCAAGAATTAATTAATCAACTGAAAACTCCTGGACGGTATTAAAGAATATATTTATTTATTTATTTATTTATTAAGATTTAGAATTATATTTATTATATTTATTTTTTAAAAAAAATCTTGTTTGTACTTTTTTTCTTTTAGTTTATTTATTCCTGTAGGAGGAAATGGATTTCAAACAATCAACCAATATGATAAAGATAGTAGTGGAAAAGTTACTAAGAAATCTTTAATGGGTGTAATTGTACGTTATTTATTTATTAAATTTATTTATTTAATTGAATTAATTTATTGAATTTATTCATTGAATTCGATTTTATCATCATCATCATGTATAAATATAGTATGTTCCTCTTACTGATGCTAAAAAGCAATTAAGGGATGAATATTAAAAAAAAAAAATGGAATTTAGCAAATTTCTGGATTTTGAATAAAATTTAAATTAGTTTAAAATAGTAAATTTTTGAATTTTTGAATTTTTGAATTTTTGAAATTTGTATTTCAATATTATAATGTGGTAAATTTAAAAAAATTTTTTATTCAAAAATAAATTTTATTTTTTTTTATATTTTATAATAAAATATTTTTACCGATGATCATCACCACATGAAGAAATTCGGGGTGATGATCAAAACTAGTTACTAAAATTGGCGTTATGTTCTTTTACATTGCAGTTATGTGCCATAAGAGGAATGTTAGTTGCTAGCAAATGTACATTTTGCGTATCAAATCTTTAAAATGCTAAATGGAAGGTATTCAATCTCGAACTATTTCTTCAAATTAAAGTTGAAAATTCTACTTTTTATACCTTTTATACCATGAGTCTCAAATACAAAAGTACTTCGAATAGTACCAATGCAAATAACTCTAGTTCAAACGCAAATTCAAAAAAGAAAAAAAGCACTAGTACTAGTACTCAACCTGTAATCAACTCAACAAATAATAACATTATAATTAATACTTCCCCACCAACTCCTTTATCATTTCCTCAACTTACTGAAGATCAAAAGGATGAAATAAGGGAGGCTTTTGACTTATTCGATACTGATAAAGATGGTGCAATGGATTTTCATGAACTGAAGGTTTTTTTTTGGTTTTTTTAATTTCAATTTTTTATTATAAAATGATAAATTAATCTTGCATTGTTAGTCAAGTCAAAATTTTGTTAAAAATTTAAGGTAGCTATGCGCGCTTTAGGGTTCGATGAAAATAAGTCCGAAGTTCTCAAGATTATCCGTCAATACGATAAGAACGATGATGGAACGATTGTATTTGATGATTTTTTTAAAGTTAGTGAGTATATCGTTGATTGCACGTAGTACAAACTCGCGAAACATTGACGACAGTTTTGGCAAAAAAAAAACATTTTGATGCGTCGATCTTTGTACACAGTGTCTGAGCGTATAGTAAATCGTTCACCCGAAGAAGAAATTCATAGAGCTTTTCAACTTTTTGATGACGACAACACTGGAAAAATATCTTTACGTAACCTAAAACGAGTAGCCAAAGAGTTGGGTGAAAATTTGGATGATGATGATCTACAAGCAATGATCGATGAATTTGATTTGGATGAAGATGGAGAGAGTATGTGTCATATTAATAATTTTTATAATTTTTTATAATTTTTTATAATTTTTATAATTTTTTATAATTTTTTATAATTTTTATAATTTTTTATAATTTTTATAATTTTTATAATTGTAATTTACTTTTCCTTTTATTTATTTTTTTTTTCTTTTATAGTTGATGAGAAAGAATTCATGAGAATTATGTCTGAAGTTATTTAATTAATTGAAAGTGTTACTGAAATCAAATTTATTTAGGATTTTGTTTATTGAAATTTTTATTCTTTATTATTTTATTTTGTTTTGTCGTTCTTTAAGAACTTTTAAGCAATAATGTTTTGATCCCATGCTTATATATATTATATATATATTTTTATATTCATTTTTTATATTCATATTTTTATATATATTTTTATATATTCAGACATTTTTTATATATATATTTTTTGTTAATCATTCTTGGGTATATGCTGCTGACGATAATGAGAAGGATTATAAGATCGATAATATTCTGTCGTTTCTTCCCCTTCCTCTTCCTCATTCTCATTCTTCGGTTGATTTTGTTCACCTTCTTTTTGTTGATGTTGATGTTGAAGTTCAAGTTCCTTTGTTTCTTTAGATCTTTTTCTGGCTTCCGCACGCCTAATCTTGTCATCTTCGATGCTTTCTAATACTGATTTTTTTTGTATTTCATTAGCGAACTTTTCCTTAGCTTCCATTCTACCTATTATTTCTGCTCTTTCTTGAGCTTTTTCCAAAAAATCTTGAAGCAAATCGTGAGCAATTTTTAATTGTTCAATTTTTTCTGTTGGATCATTGTCAGGAGGAAGTTCATAAATAAAATGTTTCTCGAATGATATAACTTTTGCTCTAAATCCTATTCGCACAAGGAATTCTACTCCACCTTTATTTCCACGTATATTTTTTTTAAAAGCATTAGTTTCTTCTTTAAGTTTACGTTTCTTGTCATCTTTTGGATCTTCAATTATGTTTTTTACTATTCTTAATAAAGTTTCAATACATTTACGAGCAGATTCTGGATCATTATTACGAGATATTTGTTTAATTATAATTTCATCATAAAGTTTTTTACGGAATTCTTCTGTTGAATCCATACAGTTTTTGTCACTTTTGTGGGAGACTTATAAACTGATTATTAATTTTAAATTTTTATAATCCTACAAATTTTATAATATCATGTGATAATCATGTGAATTCATGCGAATAATATCACTTTATTATTCAAATCAGGGAAGACTTTTATTAAAAATGTCTACTTTCACTAAAAAAGGTTCTGCACCAAAACTCCGAAACCTTTATACGAATCGTACCGCAACCTCGGAACGACCATGTTTTGTTTGCAGTAAATTCACATCTGCAGTTCTTACCACTGGCGATGGCCTAGATTGGTTTTATATTTGTACCAGGTATATATTGTTGGTTTGGGCTTTTTATTATTATTATTATTATTATTAAAATGATATTAAGAGTGAAAGAAAATTAAAAAAAAGAAAACATATAGGGAGAATACTTTGATTTCATCGAACCTACCGAATGTTCTTTTTTTTTACCCTCAATAAGTCATTTGAATGACTCTAGTTTCGCTTCACCAGTGGTACCTGTTTCCGAACCTGTTAAAACAACCATTAAAAATGATGATTCAACAATAATACCGAAAAAGGAGGGTGAAAAGGAAATGAAAAGGAAAGAAGAAAAAGAAGAAAAAAAAGATGAATTAACAACAAAGGAGAAAAATGAGAAGCAAGATGACGACAAGGAAAAGAAAGGTGAATTAAAAAAGGAAATCAAATCTACACCGCCTTCAAATCAGGTCTCACCATTACCCCCAGAACCAAAACAATATATTTTGCATCGAGATATTTTTTATTTACGTGAATCATGTTTGATAAAAAAGCGACAAGAAAAGGAATCACAGAATCTATTAAGACAGCTTCCAAGTGTTCCAAAGACACCTTTATAATAACGATGAATAAAACAATCGAATTACTTATAATTTATGTATTACTTATAATTTATGTTGATGATTTACATTTTCTATATAACTAAAGAGAAGTTATTTAAATATTATTATAAAATATAAAATAAATGTAAAGATGTTTTTATGTTCATCCACTCGTCATGTGGTTTTTCTATAAAATCTCACCAGATAATCAAGTGACAAAAGCACAAATCTTTGATGATCTGGTTTTTTTTCGCGCATTCAAAGTCTATTGCAAATTGGTTTTTTTAGGGGCTTTCTTTAATCCATATAAATAAATAAATAAATATATATATTATATATATACTGGAATATACTTAATATAAAAGCTTTTCTTATCTAATATTATTAATTAATCTCATGAAAATCGATTTAATAGATTTTTTTTTCCTTAAATGTCACCTATGTGATGAAACGAATATAAGTGTATCAAACCGGCCCATATGATATGGCGTTGTAATTTTTAAATATTCTAAATTTGGAAATTTCACATGTTAAATTATATAATATTAATTTTTATATTTATATTTTGTACTTTAAAAAATTTTTTACTTTTAAATTGAAAGGCATCTGAAAGTTTGTAATAACTTATCCCCCTTAAAAATTTGTTTCTTGTACTTTCCATTGTGCCTTTTTAAACTTAATAAGAGACGACAATAAGCTGTGTTATCTAGTTCTAACAAATATAAAAGTCATCCATCTTCCCTTTTCTTTACTTAAATTCTTTTGGTCAATTTATCAACTCGTAAACTTTTTTTTTTATTTTTTTATTATCATCATCATTCATCATCATCCATCATCATCATCCATCATCATCATCATCATCATTATTAATTATCCAACTTATTCCGATTAAACATTCTCTATAAAACTATCCGAAGGAAAGCGCAGCCATGACAAGTGATTCAAGTAATTGATATTTCATTGCACTGTCATTATACTTCATTACACTTTCATTACGCGTTAACTTTTTTTTTGAAATTTCTTTTAACTTTTTTTTTTTTTGAAAAAAAAAAGAGATACAGAATGGACACAACCAAAATGGCACTGAACAAAATGTTGAAAAAAACGAAGACGGGAAACGTTTGGCTGTGGTAGACAGATTATTAGAATTCCCTGTATTGGCCGATACCATCAGTTATATCGGAAATACAAAATATGGGATCACAGCTTATAACTTAACTTCATCGGCGGTTAACACTGTTTCGAATGTGACGAAACCTGTNATAAGAGACGACAATAAGCTGTGTTATCTAGTTCTAACAAATATAAAAGTCATCCATCTTCCCTTTTCTTTACTTAAATTCTTTTGGTCAATTTATCAACTCGTAAACTTTTTTTTTTATTTTTTTATTATCATCATCATTCATCATCATCCATCATCATCATCCATCATCATCATCATCATCATTATTAATTATCCAACTTATTCCGATTAAACATTCTCTATAAAACTATCCGAAGGAAAGCGCAGCCATGACAAGTGATTCAAGTAATTGATATTTCATTGCACTGTCATTATACTTCATTACACTTTCATTACGCGTTAACTTTTTTTTTGAAATTTCTTTTAACTTTTTTTTTTTTTGAAAAAAAAAAGAGATACAGAATGGACACAACCAAAATGGCACTGAACAAAATGTTGAAAAAAACGAAGACGGGAAACGTTTGGCTGTGGTAGACAGATTATTAGAATTCCCTGTATTGGCCGATACCATCAGTTATATCGGAAATACAAAATATGGGATCACAGCTTATAACTTAACTTCATCGGCGGTTAACACTGTTTCGAATGTGACGAAACCTGTCTCTGAGCAGTTTCAGGACCAAATTGCTAAGGCTGATAAAGTTGCCGCCGAGTCCGTTGTATACATTGGGGATAAGTTTCCGATTGTTCGAAGACCAACCAGCGAAGTTCTTGGCAAGGTAAAAACGCCTGCAATCATCACAACGGTTAGACAATACCAAGAGACATTCGGAAGTACAATTGATAACAAATTTACTACACCGACAAAAACTATTTTTAATCAACATGTAGCCGTTCCTAGTATGAACATGGCTAAAACAATTGATTCAAGCTTAACAATTGTCGTGGATAAATTAGAATTTGCTGTATACACATGGCTTCCAGAGGAAGGTTCAAATAATAATGAAAGAGATATTAATAATTCTGTTCCGCCTAATGATACATTTCAAATATTCCGTACTCTTAATCTTGCTGATGTAGGAAGACAGCGTCTCACCAAGAGATTTAAGACCAAATTTAACAATACTACTTCCACATATAATTTTGCTCAATTACAAGAATCAAATGTGCTTCTAAAACAAGCTACTGATACCGTGGCGAATTTGAATCAAATTTTAACTGGCATGGTGGTGAATGTCAGAGATAGTGTTCAAAACCCCGAAAATTCTTTTAATATTCAATCCCGCCTTCATGATCTTACCACCTTACTTCTCGGTGATCTGAATAACAAAGAAGATCTTCAGAAAACCGTTTCTACGCGAATAGTAGACCTCTCTCAAGCATTAGTGGCCACCACGGACTCTATCTCCGCATATATTAAACTAAATGCAAAGAATTTCCCTGAGGCTCTTCAATTCCGATTGCATCCTCTTGTTAACTTTTTCGAAGAACGATATGCAGATATTGTAAAAGAAATAAAAAACCGAGAGGGCACACCTACAGAAAAAGCACGTAATATTGTTAACGTTACTACGCAACACACGCTCCCATTATTACAATCATCTCTCACTGATTTTCAAGAATTACTGCAATTTTATAAATCTTCATTGGAGACATCAGTAAATAATACAGCCGAAAAGGTTAAGACCACTATGGGAAAGTCTGCTCAAATGCTTGGAGTCAATTAATTATTTAATCAAATAGACGCAGTTTGTATGAGTTCTTTATATAATGCGTGTGTAGATTTTTTTTTAATTTAATCAAGTCCATTTTTTGTAAAAAAAAAGTCTAGGCATTACATAATATTTCTATATTATTGAATTATTATAATTCATTATTTTTAAATACAATCTTTAAACAAATTCAACCAAATATTTGCTAATCACTTTTTTTTTTAATACTTGTCAAATTAGCGTACAATAAGGAGTTGAATTTTATTATATTAATCCCGAATTCCCATCGTCAAATATTTTCTCTTAGAATAATAATTAATCATTTTTTTAGTTGACGAAATAAAATAAAATAAAATAATAAAAAAAATAAATAAATAAAGAGAATAGTTCTTTGGGAAACTTTTTACTATAATTAAAAATAATTAAAAAAAAAATAATAATTAAAAAAATAATTAAAAAAAAAAGATGATTAAAAAATAATTGACATATGATTGTTTAGTTTAAATTAAAATGAAACTTTATTTGTTACGTTACGTTTTTATTGTCACACAGAATACTTTAGCATATGAACGAGTGTCATATAATATGTGAAAAATCTGAGATTATTTCTTAAAGGAAAAAAAAAATTACATAATTCTATCGCATCATTTGCATACATAACAACCAGGTGATGGCGTTACATTATAATACATTACTAATTTTGAATACACATTTTCTGCGTGTTATGTGAATAATCTTAATATATTGTACATAGTTGTATATTTATAAAAGTTTGTACGTATTTAATCTAAAAAAGAAAAGTGACTTTAGATATGACCAAAGAATTTTCGTAAAATAGTGTTGGTCATGGGGGTTAATACTTCTGGTTCATGTTGGAAACATACCTAAATAAATTAATAATAATAATAATAATAATAATAATAATAATAATAATAATAATTGAAGAACAGAATAAGATATATATATATTTATACTGTAAATTTATATTTATATTTATATTTATAAAGAAAAAAAATAATATAAAGTGATATTTTACCATTATAACTCCCATGGCGGCTGAAAAAAACCATAAATCAGCCTTATTATGTAATTCAAATATCCAATTATTTTGATACATAATCTTATATAATGATTCAGCAGCTTTTGGAACAACATACAATGCTAAATCACTTCTTCGACTTTTATGTTCGATGAGTATCGCCAAAGAACTTATCAATCCTGTCACCCAGTATATATATTTAGTATTTAATTTTAATCCAAAGGATTTCACAAGATTACGATGAACACATATTTGTGTTAAATAACTTGATACAAAGGTTGCCAAAAATGTACTTGAACGAATAGTATTCAGTATACTCTTGCGTAATAACGGGATGGGACTTTTACGTATTAATTTCATATGATAAAAATGAATTAGAATCATAAAAAATTATAAAGAATTTATATAAAGAATTCATTATACATACTTTTTGAAAAATTGGTTAAATTTAAATGCTATCATCGGCACAAAATTTAGTGTAGCGTAAACTGGTAGAATTCTTTTGAATGCTTGATAAAATCTTTCCATGTCTGTAACTAGGCACGAGTCAAATTGTGGATGTATAATTTCACTATTTTAAAAATTAACATATGAAAACCAACAGTAAAAATTTTATTAATAATATTTAAATTGAATATCACATGTACATATACATATACATATACATACCAAGGAATAACTGTTGGAAAAGGTGGTAATTTGGATACAACCTCATAGGCATGTTTTGTTCCTTTATATTTATCTAATATTTTTAATGCATCCTCTATCTTTAGGGGATTACCATTCACAAGAATTCGATTCAATTCTAATGTCTCTCGGGAAACGCGTGCCGTTTTGATCATAAAGTCTAGAAAATCTGGTGGTATCGTGGTGGGTTGAATCTAATTATATTCTTTAGTTAACATCAATAATATACACCAACTGCTTGTTGTTCAACTTGTTCAACTTATTTAAATTGTTCAAATTGTTCAGCTTTGTTGCATAAAGAATTTAAAGAGTATTTTATTACCGTGTACGCGTACATTACTTGACCAGTAGCTAATATAAACATTATAGAATCTATATGTGGAATGTGTACATAGTCACGTGAACGACCGCATTTATACAATGCTTGAATCGCACTAAAAATTTAAAATTCATAAAAAAATTCATAAAAAAATTCATTTTTTTTAAAAAAAAATTTAATCTCAACTTAATTTTGTGTATGTGCTTACCGAACAATCATTTGTTGTGCAATAGTGTTCCTTCTTTCCTTTTTTTCTGCCATAAGTGATATACCAGCAACTGAACCTATAATAATAATAATAATAATAATAATAAATAATATTATTTTAAAAGACAATAACAAATATGATTTTATGGCAATTACCAGCAATCAACCCATTCCATCTATCATCTTTTCCTCTATAGTATCTTAACGAATTATTGATCAATTTCCACAAGAAAGAGAATCCACCAAATGCAACTCCAAATCGAATTGCATCTGTACCAAAAAACCCATGAATGAATACTTTTCTAAATGTTTCCTTTCTAATTTAATAATGAAAATTATAAATGAATTATTATTATAAATATCAAAATTTTATAAATTAAAGATAATTGTTTACCTTTTTCGAAATATAGTCAACAAATTCAACAAAAAATTCACACCACCACGAATTCCATGTGCCAGTATATAAGTTCCTATTTTTTTTTTAAAAAAAAAAAAAAAGAAGAGAGGGAAAAGTGATAAAAATAAAAGAAATGAGTCCGTACCCCGTTCACGTGACAGATTAATATTCCACGTGATAGTGAGATTATACATACTCAAACCTCCAATAATTGCATGCAAAGCAATCGACCCAGGAGAATTTGGTTTTATAGTAATAGGATTTTTCGGTTGAGGGTGATCTTTGACATGACGATGAAGATTGTATCCATTTGGATTGTTAACATCAGTTACATCATCAGATTCTTGTTTATTTTCATAAAGACACGTTTTTGGAAGAAACATGATCCTGAATTTTTTAAAAATTAATAGAAATGATAAGATGATTTTTTTTTAATGAATGATTAAGTAAATTTAAATGATGGTAATGATTTTAATGATTATAAAAGAAAGTGAAAAAAGACATTACTATAAATAAATCGAATTTATATATTTTAAGGTTAATCAAAAAAAAAAAGATCAGATATACTTGCATCACCTAATATAGACCTTCAAAAAAATGTGTAAATCAAATGTGAATAAGTTGTTCTCTAACATTTGATTTTTAATGCCAAAATTTGGGGAAACAATTGTTGGGGTTAAACTGAGCCATAAATATTTTGTACGATATTTATAATTTGTACGACTATGCGTGACGAGAATCAAAAAAAAATTTAAAGTTTAAATATTTTCGAAGATCAATACATTAAATTTGATCTTCGACGAATTCTTGAAATTGGAAATATCATTACTTAATTGGGAAATAATTAATAATTTAGTCACGTGGTAAATATATTAAATTTAGAAATAAAAATAAGAATGTACCACGTGTCATACCATGTTCTTAATGTGCATTGAAAATACTAACCAATTCTATAGTTATAGTTATTAATTGTCATTATTGTTATCTATTGTTATTATTGTTATCTATTGTGCAAATACCCCAACAAGTCTATCAACAAACAAAGATCAATTTTGGGGATATGCTTTAACTACGCCATAACCAACCCAATTATTACTTAACTATTATACACTAAAATTTCTATAAATCATTCGATGTATTCTCAATGTACGAAAGATGAAAGAATATGATTTTTTTTTTTTTAAAAAAATAAAATAATAACGAAATAATTCTTTTATAAATAATATTATCCTGGTGGCAACATTGTTGCGTCTACTTCATCTTTCTCTTCTTTCCCTTCTGATGAAGAGGACTTATCTTGACGATCAAGAATCGGAGTACGCGGAAGTGCCATCATTCCTGTTTTAATATAAAAAAGGAAAATTTATTATCAATTTATTGTTAAGTAATAAGTAATATAAGAAGTTATAATTACTTACCACTTCTTGCAGCTTCCAAAATTCCATATGGTTTTACCAATTTAATAAATGCATCTAATTTAGAAGGTCTAGCAGTTAATTCAATACCAACACTATCTGTTGCTACATCTACCATTTTGGCTCCAAATAATTGACAAAGGTCAAGTAATGCTCTAAGATGAGCATGTTTATGTCGTAATGCAGTTGATGGTAAAATTGGTGAAATATCATTAATTATCGTTGAATCTTCTGATAATACAGATGTGGGATCTGGTGGCTAAAAATAAAAGAGAATAAAATTAAAAAATTAAAAAATTAAAAAATTAAAAAAAAGATATTAAAACACAAAATATCAATTAACTCATTTAAAAAATAATTACTTCTGATTCCAAATCTGCTTCTGGCATAAATTGATCATCGTACTCTTCGTGTTTAATAGTAGCCAATTGTTCGTGTAAATGTTCTGGTCCCAATATGGATAATTTTATTAATAATAATTCACGTTCAATAATACTTGTTTGAGTATAATCAAGTACTGCCCATACTGGTACCTAAATAATATAATTATATATTAAATTATTATTACATATATTATTGTTATATATATTATTATTATATATATTATTATTATATATATTATTATTATTATCACTTTTTCATGAATAATTTTTTTTAAAAATAAAAAATAAAATAGATTTACCAAATCTTCTAATTGTCTTCTAGCCTGTTCAATAACATCATCATGTCCACGTAAAACAATTGTCATTCTACTTAAATCGTTCACTTCTGTGCTGGCCACTACCAATGAATCAATATTAAAACCTCTAGCCGCTAAAATTCCACTAACTCTACTTAATACTCCAGGCTCATTCTGTACAAGACAATTTAGAATGTGTCTTTTAGGAGGAACAGGTGATGGTGCTGGGGTATTATAAAGAATATTGGTGACAGCTTCTTCTACTGTTTGGGTGGGAAGATTATATGTAAATAATGGATAAACTTTTTTACGTGGATGAGTTAATTTATACTCGATAGCTGATGTTGATGATTTGGTACTTTTATTATAATTAATTATTCTATTGAAAATAATAGGTGTTATGTGTGGTGAACTAATTATTTTGTTGTTAATTCTAGTTTGATTTTTCGTTAATGCTGAAAAGGCGCGAAACGAATAATTCTAGAAAGGAAATAAATCATTTTTTGTTATTCTCATAATCAATTAGTTGATTTAATTATTTTCCTATACTAACCGAAACATAAAATTGGTCCCATAACGGTAATACACTTCGAGAAACTCCCACAAACATTACTTAGTTATTTGGTTATTTAGTTTATTAGGGAATTTTTTTTTTAAAAAAAAAAAAAAATTATTATTGTTAAACTTTTCTATTTGCATATTGATATATACCGTACAAAAAAATTTTGCAACCAATCAAAATCAAAAAAATTTTTCGATAATCTGCTATAAAAATCACGTCAATCTCATTATATCTATAATATTCAAGAATGTCTCGACTAAATTCGATTCACCTATATCGTCACACACTTCGTTACTTACGTTCACCAGACCTACCATTTCCCTATCTTTCACCGAAATTATGTTATAATGCTCGCGATTTATTTGAAATACATCGTTATGAACGGAATCAAGCTAAAATCAAAAAATTAATTGAAGATGGTTGGCAAGATTTAGGATTCATAAAAGCTTGGAGATTTCTCGAAAAAGATTTATTGGATCAAATCTTTAGAGGATTTGGAAATTCTGGGAATGACGCCAAAGTAAATTTCTCTAAAAATAATGAAAAATAAAATAAAAAAGAATATGCCAGTAAGTACATGTTAAAATTATTTATTTTAAGAAAATCAATTTAAGAAAATGAAAATGAATAAAATTCTTTTTTGCTTAAATTCTATGATAATTCCTGATGCGTAATAATCATTATCAATTGACAGCAGTCAGCAGTATAATTTTTGAATTCTAAATTCTTTAGAGCATAAATATGTAATATAATTTATTGATGCCTTTCATAAAGGTTTATAACAGTCATTAATATTGTAAATATTGTAAATAAAGAAATTCATCAAATATATTAAATATCATTAAGTGCATATTATATATATTATATGATTTATATAATTAATCTTTAATAGGATGACCAATTTTTGTAATTCATTCCCAATTTTTTTGTAATTCCCAATTTTTTCTAATTGAAAAATCAAAATAAATTAAGAGTAAAGATATCATATGTATCAATATTTATGTGTATCATATTATAAACAATGTCCAACTTCAAGTTACAGATTAATTGGTCAACTTTTTAATCATTATTCTCCAATCTAAATCTACATCTATATCTTTATCCGATGATGTATTCGGAAAATTTTCACTCAAAATGTTTCGGTCTTTTACCAGAGGACTTGCTAAGAGAGCTTCTATGGTAATAGTAACCATTAATGTGGTAATAGTAACGAAGTTTCTATCAAACATATATAATAGCTTAATAAATGTTACTACTTTATAGCTCTCCAAAGGTCAACAACGACGAAACCTTTCTATACATGAATATATGTCCATGGAACTTTTGAATAAGTATGGCATAAATACACCTAAAGGTGGAGTTGCTAGAACTCCCCAAGAAGCTCATGACATAGTATTGAAATTAGGTATCTGTTATTAATACATAAAGTTATCCCCTATTTTTTTTTTTTTATTATTAAGTTCAAATTTATTTATTTAAAAATATTTCCAAGGTACCGAGGATGCCGTTATTAAGGCGCAAGTCCTTGCCGGTGGTCGCGGGAAAGGTGTTTTTGATAGTGGACTAAAGGGTGGTGTTAGACCTATTTATTCGTAAGTAAAACATTTAAATCCTATAAAAAATTTAGTGAAAAAAAAAATTACTTATTAAATCAAATCAATTAAATGGTTTTTAAGTCCTACCGAAGCTAAAATGTTTGCTGAACAGATGTTAGGTCATAAACTTATAACAAAGCAAACCGGTGCAGATGGAAAAATATGTGATTCGGTAAATAATATACACGTCTTTCACTTTCACTTGTCACATGTTATTATTTACATGTTACTTAAAATAAACAGGTCTTTATTGTTGAACGAAAATATGTTCGTCGAGAATTTTATTTTGCAATCCTTCAAGATCGAAAAGCTCAAGGTCCTGTTGTTGTTGCTTCATCTCAAGGAGGTGTTGATATCGAAGGTGTAGCTGCTGAAAGTCCCGAGGCCATCATAACTTTACCCATTGATATCGATATTGGGTTGAAAAAAGAGGATGCTAAATATTTGGCTGAAAAATTAGGATTTTCTCCAAAAGTTCATGACGAGGTTGGTTTTTAAATTTTAAATCTTTTTTCTTTCCTTTTTCTCTTTTCTTTTCTTTTCCTTTTTTTTTTGTAAATAAAGAGTACATTAACGAAAAGGAATATGTGATACTTTACAGGCTGCTGATATGATACAAAAGCTGTACAAACTTTTTATAGAGAAAGATTGTACCCAAGTAGAAATCAATCCAATGGCCGAATCATCTGATCACGAAGGTAAATAATCATTACGAAAAAATTAACATAATTTAAAATTTAATTTTAATAATATAAAATCACATTCATTTAATTTTCCTCTAATAGTTTTATGCATGGATGCGAAACTTAATTTTGACGATAACGCCGAGTTCCGACAGAAGGATATATTTCTTTTACGTGATACCAGTCAAGAAGATTCGCGTGAAGTCGCAGCATCAAAATATAATTTGAATTATATTGGTTTGAACGGTCAAATTGGATGTTTGGGTAATTATTAATTATTATTAAAGGTTTAAGAATTTAATATTTATATATATTTATAATGTATATTTATATATGCATATTTATATATGTATATTTATATATGTTTTTACAGTGAATGGTGCTGGTTTAGCTATGTCAACTATGGATATTATTAAACTTTATGGTGGCGAACCAGCAAATTTTTTAGATGTTGGTGGTGGTGCTACTGCAGAACAAGTGACAGAAGCATTCAAAATCATTTCTTCTGATCCTCAGGTTACTGCTATTTTGGTCAACATTTTTGGAGGTATTATGCGTTGTGATATTATTGCTCAGGGTATTATTCAAGCAGCTACACAGTTATCATTAACGATGCCTGTAATAGTAAGATTGCAAGGTAATCTTATCTTTCGTAATCTAATCCGACCTTTCGTAATCTAATCTAATCTAATCTTTCAGAATGAGTTAAATATTTTCATTCACTTTTTTATTAATGTCATTAATGTCATCAATTATTAGGTACTGAGGTTGACGAAGCTAAAAGATTAATAGCGGAATCCGGATTACGTATAATTTCGGTTGATGATCTCGATGATGCAGCTTCAAAATCTGTACAATTATCAAAAATTGTTCAAATTGCACGTCAAGCGAACATTGGGGTTAAATTTGAATTACCAATATAATTTATTTAATTTATTTAAAATTTTATTTACATTGAAAATCTGTAAAGTAATAGATTTATATTTAAACTTGTTTCAGATGAATAAATTATATGATCTTATTTATAACTTTATTTTTATAGCCTATAATTATTATAACTATTATAACTATTATAACTATTATAACTATTATAACTATTATAACTATTAGAACTATTAGAATAATTAGAACTATCATAAACTGGTGAATTAGGTTGGTATCTTTCAAGTACCACATATCCAGGTTCGGTTCGATGCTTTCTTTCTTCAGGTGTCGGTACTTTTTTTACATTCGATACTTCTAAAAGTTCCTTTACTTTAAGTATCATACCAGCGATAATTGGTGTATGAGCATGATAAATAGTTTGTGATAAACGTTTCAATCCTAAAGCTTTCACCACAGCTCGAAGTTTTCTAGGCATTCCGATTGTCGAACGACGTAATGTAATTTTAAAGAACCCCTTTGGAACATTATCAACATGACTTGTGACTTTATTTGAAGAAGAATTTGTACTAATAGCATTCAAACGTGTACGGTTTGATCTTGCGAGAATTTCCATTTTTGCTAATGATGATGGTTTTAAAATTGTGGGAGATTTTGAGGAATAATTATGTAATTCTGTTGCTACAGGAATAGATTTGTTGAAATTTGACGAGAAAATTGAATTATTAGAGTGATTAATATTTTTAGTTTTATGAGACGTATCTGTCCGAAATTTCAAAAAAGTTTCTATATTGGGTCGATTTCTTTCCTTAAAGGCATAACATGAAAGTTGACTTGTCGAAAAAGGTCGAGAAAATCGTATTTTACTCATCATTAAGAAAGTAAAGTCGAACAATAATTTCTTGATAATCTGATTTCTGATTACACATTGTATAAATTAGTATATCAATCAGTCGATCCAAACGCGTTTAAGTTTATTTTTCTTCTAAAAACCTTGCTGGAAATATTCTAGATCCTTATAAAGATATGAATAAAAAAATTAAGTCCTGACGACATAATTAGAAATAATTCTGTACGAGGAAAATGATTTATTAAGGAGTTTTCCAATCAGTTTTTTTGTAAAATGTAGAAAAATGAATTAAAATGAATTTATAAGTTTAATAATCGAATTTTTGCATATTTGATATGATAAAAAATTTTATTTATTTAACCTTTAATTTTTTCTATAGATTCATGTTTATTTGCTTTATTTACGGGTAGGAACGTTTTCACACGAAACAAGTGCTATCGATAATCTTTTGTTCATTTTGTATTTTTATTGATGATTAGAATATTGAATGAATTCCACTTTATAATTTATTAGATATACAAAACACAATTTTTCATGACTAAAATTGGTTTCATTTATTATTAGATTTGAATAGGGAATTAATTTTGTTATCCTAGAATTTCGTTATTCGTGACGCAAAGTTTCAATTTTTTGACCAATTATGATTAATAAAAGGAGAGTATATAAAGTTCTCAGCATTTAAGGAGTGAGTCACAAAAACGGCACTTCGGAGTAATGCTCAAAATATTTCCTAAATGATGGAATAATAAAACACTAAATATACTAAATATAAAATTTGTGAAAATTATTTTTTAGTCGGTTATTTTTAATTATAATGTAATAAAGAAACATCTAAAACTTATATTTATTTTATAAGGTTAAATGTAAAATGGAATATCTAATGTAAGAGACAAAATGTAAACTTTTAATGTTGAGGCGACGATTTTTTTTTTTTTACAGTTTTAAGTTCTATATAATTGATTGGATCAATAAACGTGGATTTATCTTAAATGATCAAAATTTTATCCATATGTGACACAATCTAAATAGGAGTTTGTTTTTCTAATGATTAACAACGCGTCGAATTCTAAAGGCAAAAGAGAAACTATTTCTTCGGAACTTCCATGGTATAAGATTTTCTGACTGACATTACTCGGTTGCTCGGCCTCTTTATTTATTATTGTTCCATTTTTTTTTTTACAATTTGTAAAATAAAAGGGTTGAGAAATATCGACCTCTTTATTTAAAAGATGTAATAGGCAATGAAGGGGTTGTAAAAGGCCTGAAGCGCTGTGCAGCAGAAGGATTCAGCCATCATATATTATTAGCTGTAATATAAATTGTTTTAGCTGTTTCGTATTATATTCGTATTTTGCTTCCTATAAAAAATCAATATTTTATTATAGGGACCACCTGGAGTAGGTAAAACAACTAGTATTTACTGTTTAGCACGCGAAATATTAGGGGAAGATCTAATTAAACAAGCAGTATTAGAACTTAATGCATCAGATGATAGGTAAAATTTTACAAGGAAACCTTATATTATGCAAATTATCAAGCAAATTAATTTGTAGATTAAGCAAATTAATTTGTAGATTAAAGTACTTGATTCAATTATATTCATATATTCATTATATTCCATTATATTTCATTATAATTATTATTTTATTGCAGAGGGATTGATATTGTCAGAAACTCAGTTAAAACATTTGCTAAAACAAAGGTTAATTTACCACCGGGAAAAAAAAAGATTGTTATTCTGGACGAAGCAGACAGGTTTTATATTAAAGTGTAGTGTTTATTATCAATTTTTTTTATTTTTTTAAGAAATAAGTGTTTTCGAATTCAAACCGGTTAATATAGTATGACACAAAGTGCACAACAAGCTCTTCGTCGAATTATGGAGATATATTCTGAAACGACTAGATTTGCATTGGCATGTAATACATCAGAAAAAATCATTGAACCAATTCAGAGTAGGTGTTTAATTATGAGATTTGGAAGATTACAAGAAAAAGATATATTAAAAAGATTAATGGAAATATGTCAAATTGAGAGCGTAGGTTAATTTGAGAATTACTTATTACTTATTAATTACTTATTAATTACTTATTAATTACTTATTAATTACTTATTAATTACTTATTATTTATTTATTACTTATTATTTATTTATTACTTATTATTTATTTATTACTTATAGGTGAATTATAATCCGGAAGGACTCGAAGCAATAATTTTTACCGCAGATGGAGATATGCGACAAGCAATTAATAATCTTCAATCTACGTATTCCGGATTTGAATATGTTAATGCAGAAAACGTATATAAAGTCTGTGATCAACCACATCCAGGTTCAATAAGAGAAATCATTTTAAATTGTTCTAATTTTAAGGTTGATGATGCAATGTCTGGATTGTCAGATTTATGGAAAAAAGGTTATAGTGCAATAGATATAGTCACAACATTTTTTCGCGTTATAAGGATTAATGATGAAATTTCAGAGAATATTAGAATGGATTTTATAAAGGTATTTTTAAAAAAGATTTAATTATAATAAATAACAAAGAATTTCTTTATTAATATTTCTTTTTTTTTAAAAAAAAAAGGAAATTGGATGCACCCATATGAAAATCTTGAATGGTGTATCAACATTTCTTCAACTTTCTGGTCTCGTTGCAAGATTATGTATGATTGCAGAGGATAATAATTAAGTTTGATTTGTAAATTGTAATTTGAAAATAAATAAACATTTAAATTAGAATTTATTTGACAAGTGAGAGAGAAATATGATAAATATAATTTTAAATTATTTCCATCAGAAAAATTAAATTTATGCCTTTAAATTTGGGTTATAAACATTTTCTTTTTTACACTTAATTTCAGAATTATTGTTTTATACTATACAAACAGAAAGTGCGATTATTTTTTATTTGCAAGTCCTGATCGGAAATAAATAATGTCTCCATCTTCTACCACATATTCTTTGCCTTTTTGTAAATATTTTCCTCCCGCTTTAACGGCATTTTCCGATTCAAGTTCTTTCAAGTCTTCATATTTCATGACCTCAGCAAGAATAAATCCTTTCTCGAGATCTGTGTGAATACTAATGAATAAAATAATAATGAATTATATTAATTAATTATATTATATTTAATTTTTGAATATTCATTAATTTTAATAATTTTTAATAAATTTTCACTTACACTCCGGCTGCTTGGGGTCCTTTAGTGGATTTCTATTATGATAAATTAATTAAATTTAATTGAATCGATTAATCAAAGTAATAAGTAATACATTAAAAAGTGAAACAAGGCGTTTATTACTAACTCTAATAGTCCATGCCCTAACTTCATCCGGACCACATGTGAAAAAGTAAATTAATTGAAGTGTTTTATATCCTGAAACAATTATATTTGGCAACGCGGAGTTGGTTCCTAAGCTCTTTAGTAACTCTTCTTTTTCTTCTTTGGTAGGAAGAATTGAAACACGATATTCAAGAGCTGAACACATTGGGATTAACAAATCTCCTGGACAATTTTCATCAACCCAAGTTTTGATCTTCATTAACCTAATATAAAAGGAACATTAAAGAAATATTAAATTATTATATTCATTATATTTATTATATTAAGTTTTTTAAAATATTATTTACCATTTATTTTTTTTGCGAATAAAATCTTTCTCACTTAAATTGACTAAAAAAATCACAGGCTTGGCGGTGAGTAGATGTAATGTATTAATGACGAAAACCTATCATTGAAAATTTTTATGAAATTTTGTGTTATTTAAATTATTTAATAATTCTCAAAGAAAATAATCATAAAAATATATTTAATAAATAATTACTTCTTTATTACTCCAATCTCCCATTCGAACATCCTTATCGTCATTTTGTATGAAACCAAGTACTTTTTGGATAATTTCCTATATTACAAAATCCCCCCCCCCAAAAAAAGAGCATGAAAAACCAAACTCAAATTAAAATGCTTGAACAGTTTTCACAGCTAAACACGAACCAATTCTTCCTTCTTTGCTTTATCAGCTGCGGTGCCACCTTTTCCAGAACGTGAAGTCACTTTTGATAATTCATCGACTTTTTTTGTCAAAAATTCTTCATCTTTAAGACGAAGTTCATTGCGAATGATCTCAAGATCTCTAACTGGATCGATTTCACCTTCAACATGAACTACATCCTCTTCAGGAAAGGCTCCTATTTTCGTATTGATTTGTGATAATAAAAGATAATAAAAATTTTTTTTTTATTATAATGATTATATTCGAACAATTATATTAAAAGGATACGGACAACGTGGTAAATGGCATCCACAGAGCGAATATGACTCAAGAAGTTATTTCCCAATCCGGCTCCAGAGGAAGCACCTTTGACTAATCCAGCAATATCTATTACTGTAAGATATGCGGGCACTTTTGAAGCTGGCTTATATGAATTACATAACCAATCGAACCGAGGATCTGGTACTGCAACTCGAGATTCCTCTGGATCTATTCATTAATTTTTAGTTAGTTAAAATTATCAAACACTCGTTCTGAATGTATTTAATACTAACCAATTGTACAAAATGGATAATTTTCTGCTGCAACTGCACTTTTTGTAATAGCATTGAAAAAGGTAGATTTTCTAGAGAAAGGAACCACTCATTAATTATCGTAACGCGAAACAATACTCTTATATTTCTTTGCGAATTCAAATAAAATATCGTTTCAGCTTATTATTATTATTACTACTCTCACCTATTCCAAAAAAATATACTCAACTCACCCCACGTTTGGTAGACCAACAATACCAATCTTCAAATTATTACTTGGTCTTCCTAACAGAAGTTTTTCTTCTCTAACTGCTTTTTTTGGAGGCATCCTTCTATAATTTCGTATGAAAGTACTTCGGAGAAAGCCACACCTATACATGTGATCGACAATTAAATAGGACCCTCGAATTCTGTCCCCTGATTTTTTATCAAATAAATAATATCCCTTTACAAATCAGATGATTTATTACAATCAGAATAAAAATAAAAATTCTATATACACTAAATTGTGGCAAATTTGAAAAGATAAATTTCAAGAATAAAAAAAATTGATAACATATTTATATTTTATCATCTATTTTATGGGTTATTGAAATTTTTTCATTAATACTGTAGTAAATTCTTGCAAATTCTGTTTAGGATATTACACATCCAGTTTTGGATTGGCTTATATATATATATATAATGTATTTTATTATTTAGCATACTAGGGTAGATGTAAGGCATAGCCTTCGCAATTATTACAATTAGTACGATTAGTACATTGTGTTTCTTGTATACCACGCAATTGTAGTTTATAAAGTGAAAATGTGATAAATGTGATTTTTTTTAAACATCCAAGCAACGGTATCGCTTTATTTTTAAGGACGTAATGCACAGTATGTTGATATAAAACAAAAACTTACCTAGAGTTTTATTTTTCAAAAATCTCACCAGTTGACTCGCAGCTCCCCAATGACAAACCTTACATCCGACCAAACCGAGCGGAAAAATGTATGTGATAAATGTGATTTTTGGATTGTATCATTGGCAGATGTGATTATTGCAAATGTAGTCCCGCAATATTTATAATTTCTAAGATATTTACATTTTCCCCCCGATTTGTTTATTAAAAGTTTGCGTTAGTTTCTCAAATGCTTTCAATATATAAAATTGATATGAAAGAACTGTCTTTCAAGATTAGATGCTTTTAAAACACTACCGTATTTTGCGGGCCATAGTACCCCGGGTCTTTTACAAATTTTGAGATTTTAGCCTTATACCCGGGGTACAATACATTGAAAGAAATAGGGGGGTACTGTGAATAGGGGGGGTATATGATTTGTAAAATATCCGGGATATTATCCATGTATAGTATCCGGGTATATTGTTTTAATGTTACATAATGAAGAAGAAAATAATGAAGATAATAATAAAATTTGTATTAGGTTTAAAATTCAATAAAAAATAAAAAATATAATATCCGGGGTACTTTACAAATTTACATTAATTTTTCTATAATATTCCATGTAAAATACCCGGGTATTTTAAAAAACTTCTAAAATTTTTGTAAGGGGTACTATGCATAGGGGGGGTACTATGGCCCGCAAAATACGGTACTTTTACGAAAAACCAAAAATTCATTTTTCAATGTGTGTAATCATGTGTATTTAGAATTCCTGATCATCAATAATTTTTTCCCGATGAATTATTAAACAGCCCTTTGGGACTTCAACTTTCGTGGACCTAGAAATTATGAATTTGTATTAATTGTATATACTTTCCTTGATCTAAAACTGTTCAAGCAAAAGAATTCATGATCATTTAAAATTTTTTTTTAAAAAATTCGATTATATCGATGAGAAAATTGATTTGAATTTATACAAAACGATCTAACGGGATTGAGCAAAGGGACTTGGAGTCAAAACAGCGGAAGGAGCCCACGAGCGCGTTATCACGTGAAAGCAATTGTCACGGAAGAAAAGATTTCGTTTTTGGTTATTTTTTTGATATATATTATTTTCATGTGACAAAATAGTTATTTTTTTGATGCATCTATAAATAAACATTATAGGCATATCAAAAAAATAACCACTATTTTACGTGCATCTTGATATATCAAAAAAATAACCCCTGATCTATCAAAAATGAAACTTTTGCGTCACGGAATCTACCCCAGTATCACCAACAGATTTTTCACCCACGTGATATTTCTAATTTTGCTGAATTTAATTGGACCATAAGTTGGCGGGTGATCAGCGCCCGCCGCAAAGGTATCGTTTTTGATACATCTATGGTTATTTTTTTGATGCCACCCTAAAATTAATTATATATTTATTAACACAAAATGGGGGGTATATCAAAAAAATAACCACAAGTGTATCAAAAATGATACTTTTGCAGTATCGCCATAGATTTTTTTCGCCCCACGCAGGGATTAGGGTTAGGATTTATCAGGGGTAGCGTATTTATCACCATGTGTCACGCCCTTCGAATAACAATTTTTATTAAATATCCTAGGGACTTGGAATTTTTTTACATGTGGAAAACATATTTGTCACCCAACATTCATCACCCTGTAACCCTAACCCCTGCGTAGGGGGGTGAAAAATCTGTTGGTGATGGAACAAGTTTCATGTGACAAAAGCGCTGGGTGACAAATATTGTTTAAAAATTCTGTCCCGAAAGGTGTGATGAGATAAGAATCTGTTAACTACCTCAAGAGCACGTGAAGATATTCTACCCCTGACTAACCCTAAATTTACGTAGAAAATCTTGGGGTGGTAATTAGATCCATGAATATTGATTTTTATTAAATATCCCGGAAACCATATTTGTCACCTCCTCTAAAATCCCACGTGAATTTTTCTGATCACCTGTCAAATTATAGACCAATAGTCTGTACAAGAAAAAAAAAAACCAAAAACGATATAATGTTACCATTTACAGATTGATCAACTATTTGATAATCAACACTTGTAATCTTTTTTTTATACTTTTAGTTGTCACAATTGTCACAGACATGTTAGTGTGATTATCTGTAGTTATCTCAATTTATTTAGCGAGTAAAAGATGTAATTATCCTGTATGTACAAGTAAATCAAGTAAATCAAGTTCACAAAACAATACTTCCGAAATATAAATATATAAACGCAAGAACGAATTAAAGAATAAATTTCTTTAATTTCTCGAATTATTATTACTATTATTTATTAATAGTGATAACTGTGAGAATAATGTCCTGACAGACTTTACAGATTTGGAAATTACCGATACCAAGATTTATGACCCGTTAGGATTATAAGCCAGATACAATGACAACATCCTTTTATTTTGTGATGATGCTTTTTTTTTTAATGACATTGTTAACATTGTTGACATTGTTAAAAATGATAAGATTATAATCGTGAAATTTTAGGGCTTATAAGGATTTATCACATATGACAATTTTTCAATTGATAAAATCAAGCTATAGACTAGATTCCACTAGATATACACCAGATCAAGCATAATATATAATACATACATATCAAATTTATATTAAAGAGGACTAACTTTGGTCCTCCCTCTATTTCTTTGGGAATTTAACTACTTATTTCCAAAGTCCACCTTGGTGGCTTCTCCTTCAACCTTTCGATAAAAATGTCACCTACTTCGGTTCTTAAATGTCAGAATTCTTCTAATTGGAATGACTTTCGTAAACCTACTAGGTTTGAGGAAGTTAAACTGGCATATGCTGCCGGGGACTACACTACTGCAATTGAGTTTCTTAGTTCATTATTGAATAATGTTTCTGTGCAAAAATTTAACTTTGAGCCCGGTATTTTGCGTGAACATTTGTTCCTGGCGCGAGCAATCTGTTTTCAACAACTCCGGGAATTTTGCCACGTTCTTACCGATACAACCGAAGTGGTGAAAAGAGTTTCTCAAAATAATCAAGATAGCCTTTTGGTATGTCGACTTTTTGCGCTCTGGCTTCGGAGTCTGGCATTCGAATCTTTTAATAAATGGGAGCAGACCAAAAACGATTTGGAATTACTTAAATATTCGATCCTAAATATTAAAAATAACAACGTTTACATTGCTGACATTGCTGACGGGGCTGTTTATCACCTTTTGCCAAACATGACTCCGCTAATCACCCTGTCAAAAAACAACTCTCTAAAAATCAACATTAATTGTGTCTTGAATCGACTTCGTCGGATCAGTGATCTAGTGGCTAAAGACATTTCTCGTCGAAACAATTCACCACCTTTTCATTTAATCGATCATGATGTATGTGCTTATAGTGAATTTGCTAAAAAATTTTACTATCGTTTAAATCTTCGACGACCTTTACATCCCAACATTCACATCAATATGTGGTATAGTATGGATCTCATGTTTGTTAGTGAAATGAATCTTTTTAAAAGAGAAGATATGCGTGGTATAGAAGGTTATGCACTAGGAATTAAATTGTTGAATATTTGTGATATTGAAAACACAATAGAAAATTTTAAAGTTCAAAATACAATAGAAAATTTTAAAGTTCAAGTTAGACCTATGAGTATGGAAGCATGTGAATGGAGTGGTTTGACTTTTACTGAATGGGCTGGTGTACAAGCTGGAGGAAAAGGTGGATTAGAATTTAGAGTTATTCATGTTGCAAATGATTCCAATTCTCTAAATGATGATTTAAATAATAATGACACACTTTCACCACCAAACTTATCTAATAATCAACAAATCTTCTTATACGTTTATCCTACTATGAAGATTATAAATAAAGTTGATGGCGATCTTACAAATGGAACCATTCCTATCGATAATGTCAATAGGAATGACTCCGAATTTCGTCTTGTTCCACTTGTCATTGGCTCGATTCACCTAATGACATGCCATTCACATCCCATTTCTTGTATCAACCATCAATCAGTTAAGGTTGGAAATTGTTCTGAATCCTCGGAGTCCATATCTTCTACAATTGAAGATTTAACTTTGCAGGACTTTTCAGATTTTTCATCAGAATCTTGGTCGACCCTTTCTTCATGTAAATCCATAGAATCTAATAAAAAGAAATGTTCATGGAGTATTGATGATTATCTTATTCATAGTTATCGTGCTTTTATACTTCCTAATGAAAAGTATTTACTCATTAAAGAATTATGGGATGTTGGCATTCCTGGAAAAATTTGGGATTCAGCGTTCATTATGGTTCAAATATTTAAAAACAGAATTTTCAAAGATCGAAATTTATTTTATGGTAAACGAGTTTTAGATTTGTCCACTGGAACAGGATTTGTTGGACTCTATTTGGCTGCTTTAGTGGCAAGTCTGCCAAAATCGGAGAATATTGAAAGAAATGAACCTAAAACCAACATGATATTAACTGATTTGGAGCATGCTTTGGGTCTTATCCAAACAAATTATTCATTAAATAAATATCTTATTGAATCATCTAATAAAGTATTAATGGATATTGAACCATTAAAATGGGGCGACTGGGTTGGTGCTAAGAAACTAGGTGTTATTGATTATGTACTAGCATCTGATGTGGTCTACGAGCCGGGTAATAAAGATTTATGTATATTTGGTTTAAAAAAAATGACCTTTTTTTTTTTATTATTCAATTATATATATCTAAATTTTGTATATTTTATCGTTTCTTTTACAGAATTATTCGATGCTTTAATTCAGACTTTTTTAACGATTTGTTCACCTAAGCGCACCAAAATTTACTTGGGATATAAAAAAAGAGGTCTTTCCACCAAAGAAGAGAAACAATTCTTTAAGAAATTGCGAAACAAATTTCATATCACTTCGCTTCAAGACCTGCCAAATATCAATGATGAAAGCAAAATTTATATCTATGAATTGTCAAGATAATTACTATATTATTCACAATTGGTAAGTTGTTTAATTAAAGAATTTTCTTTAAAGATCAGTTTGTATCTCAATTAGCCAGAAGAAATATACATATAAATGATAATGATTCGTTCGATAATTTTTGTTGTATAATTGTTAGTTTATTTGTAGATAAATATGTTCACTATCCTATTTTCTACATGAATATAAAACAATAAAAACAATCGAACAAATCATAACCCAAATTAAAAATTCTAAAACTATGTTGATTATGATGCATAATAAAAAGTTGGTAAAAACTCGTAATAAACCAACTTCTCGATTCTGATAAGCCCTGAAAAAGCCTCTATTTATAATTTTTAAAAGTATATTGTGTAACTCAGATAAAATTTGCCTCATTTAGCCAGGTTCCCACGAATTAGTTGTTTATTTGTTAATTACGTAATGACGCCCAAAAAATTAGATATAAAATAAAATTTTCCATCAATTGATGTTCTTAAAACAAAAAGTTACTCGTAAATGATATTCTTTCTGGAATTAATAAAAAGAGAAGTCCATTCCCACCATAGTGTTATATAATAGTCTCGGATTGCAACTTTTTGCAAATTACCTACTTTGAGAGATATTATAATTGTTTCATCATGCCAGTATCATCTTTTGGAATGGTAGGATCTTAGCAATGCCACAGATCAAATGAAGATTTGCAATTTTGATCACCTGATATATGTAGCAAATCTTGTAATCAATATTATCAAATATTTGTCAAGTGTGGAATTTTTGGCAATATAAAATATTCAATATTTATACTTCTGAAGAAAGAAAAGGTAAAGATATTTTTAGTTGAAGAAAAATGAAGTGATAGAAGAGATAAAAATAAATAGAAGTCAAGAAGTTCATGAAAAGCTTTAAAAGTACTTGACTGTATTAATACTTGGTAATATATGTATTTGGTTTTAACAAAAACTTAAACATTACTTGTCTATTTAGTCTATTACTATAAAAAAATATCCTCTCAAATATTTGATCTTATTTTAGAACAATTACTAATATTTGTGTAACGTGATCAACCCCATAGGACTTGGTTCAAATTTTCAAATTTAAAGAAGTTTTATTAAGATATCCATTGTCCCATAAATTTGGTTATACTGTTGATAACAAGGTTGAATAAAATACAATTTGATAATTATAAATATAAATTATAAATATTATATGTTATATATTATTATGTTATTTCGCTTTATTTACATGACCACAAGATTTGCACGTTCGTAATTTTTCTTCCGCGGCATACTTTTGAATAATTGGTTTCAATTGAGTACCCAAATCAAAACAATGAAATGATTCTTCATAAACTATTCCTTTACAATTGTCACAATACCATCGAAGGCGATCTATGTAAAGGATTTAATTAATTATGTTTATACATAATTAATGCGCAAAACGAATTATTAAAAAAAAAAAAATCAATACCGATTTCCTCAGGTCTACGATTTCGTTCAATAACAATTCCAATTGTATTAGCAAAACGGACAGGATTATGTGGTGTATTACCTTTAAAATCTTTGTAATCAATATTTATTTCATAATTTTTTTACCATTGTAAGATATTCATTTTATAACTTACCAGGTAACAAAAACATATCTCCTTCCTTAATAGAAATATCTTTAAACTCTTCACCATCAACTATTTTAAGAATCATGTCCCCTTTATATTGATAAAACCATTCCTATGGATTTTTATTATTTTAAAATTTCAATGGAATGAGTGTGATATAAAAACGAACGTGAAAAAATAAAGAAAAGTAACCTCTGTTTGATTAACGTGATAATCTGTACGAGCGTTAGGTCCTCCCACAATCATAATAATAAAATCTCCTCTTTGCAATAGAAAATTATTCACTGGCGGTTGTAATTTGTCTAAATTCTCCTCAAGCCATTTTGGAAAATTTATTGGCGGTAATATTGACATCTTTATTTCGAGAATTTTACACTTAATCTAAAGTTACCAAGCACATGACTGCAGCTTAATTAATTACATTACGCCTTATGATACTGTGAAACTGGTGCACCAAAGGTCACATTACGATATGATATGATAGAATCGTGCAGCAAAAAAAAGGAAATGCAATGTTATGCCAAAACAATATATTAATTATATTAATCGCCCTGATTTAAACAATTTTAATAATTAAAACAATGGTCTGCAGCACGTGGAGTTTTGAGAATGATTTTTAGATTACATCTGCGTTGCATACGTTGCATAATTTTTGTTTGTTCTGTTCAAAATTGTGCATTTGTCATCTTATTCGTTGATGTAATTTTTGTTTGTTCTGTTCATAATTGTTCAACGAACAGAGTAGTGATAAAGGCTTTGTTTTTTTTTTATGTAATTTTTTTGTTTGTTCTTTTGATATAATTTTTGTTTGTTCTGCAGAGCACAATTTTGTTTTGATGTAATTTTTGTTTGTTCTTTTCATAATTGTTAATTGTTCAAAATTTTGATGTAATTTTTGTTCATAATTGTTCAAAATTGTGTAAATAGAATTTGCAATTCAAAAATAAATATCTCGCGGTTCAAACAAGAGCAGCACTTTTTAAATTCTGTTTTTTATTGTCAAGTGTGAGCAAATCTCTTCTAAAATACAATAACAATTTGAAATTATCAACTCCGAAATGTCAAACAACTCTTCTTCCAAGAAGAAAGCAGCCAAAAACAACAAAAGCGAAAATATACTATGCAAGAGTCTCAATTATCAAAAAGATCAAGCAGAAGGATTCTGAAATTATCAATTCCACAATGTCAAACAACTCAAACAACTCTTCTCCTGAGAAGAAAGCAGTTCAAAACAACAAAAAACGAAAACGTACTATGCAAGAATCCCAAACAATCACTAAAAAGAAGACCTCGAAGATCTCCAAGACAATTACCCAAACCATGAAATCATCAAAGAAATTAGTTCAGGCCTCAACTACAAATGCAAGGAATTTCAAACCTAATTGGAATGAGTTTACAAAGGAAATGTCTCAAAGGTTGTTGTTACCTACAAAGACGAACTCTGTCACTGTGGATTTGAACTCATTAAATTCATCTTCAAGAAGATTAACACAATATTCATGGTTCTCAGTCAAAGCCTTGAAGAATGAGGCACAACAAGATGAACTCTTCATAATCTGTAACTGCTTTGTGGCAAAGAATAACAGATTGCATTCAGCAAAAAACAGAAAAAAATGCAGGCAAGCCCAAAGAAAAGAAACAAAAAATGACAAACAAAAAAGAAGAAAAAGAACCTGCAGGAAAAACGAAAAAAAATAAAACTCTTTCCAACACAAAAACAGAGAGAAACTTTGATGAAATGGTTTGGAACAGTAAGGTGGACATATAACCAAGTGTTATCAGCTTTGAGAGCTAAATGTTTAAACTCTGAAAATTTTCAAAATGAAAACAAATGGGTTTTGGAAACACCTTATGATATCAGAAATGAAGGAATGAGTGATGTACTCGGCTTTTAAAACCAATTAAAGGAAAGATTCAAGATTAAATATCGAAGCAAAAAAAAATCTGAATCAATTGTCATTCATTCAAAATATTGGTACAGATCCTATTCGAGGGGTAGAGCTGTTATCAAATAAGTTAAATTATGATTGCCGTCTCCAAAAAACCCAATTGGGAGAATTTTACCTCTGGTTGCATGACTTGAATAAGGGTGATCCATTTGATCACCCCTAGACAAGTTTAATTTGAGTGATTTTTACAGTAATTTAAAACCAAATGTTGATATTCGAAAATAACTTTTTTTATAAAAAAAAATATATATATAAATTCTATATAATAAAGGGATACCATACAATTAATTATTAAATTTAATTATTATTTGGTGTCAAATGTTGAAATAGTTTAATATACAGATCAAAGAATTAACTCTCAGTTTTTATATTATTTATTATTATTTACATTCCTTATTATTTCCTTCGAAAAAGATATATATATTATTCCTATTATCATATATAAGACATTCCTTCAATATCGTTAAATTTCCTTTTCTTCATAATACCACCATCCGATAAATCTACAATCGTAGGCCTTTTAATAGGAAGCGACTTCTTTTTCTGTGACATCATCCAATCCCAAAGTTCTATTTCATCGATAATATCATATAAAACATCCTCGGCAATGTGCTCCATATATCTTTCCGACATTGGTCGCCATTTACGTGCACCGCAATTATTATTATTCTTCTTTGTTGAAATATTAGAAGTAGCTGTTAATGCTAATAATAATAATGATGATGATGATGTTGATGATGTTGATGTTGATGTTGATGATGTTGATGTTGAAATAGGTGTATTTGATGTTTTTTTTTGTACATTACGTACTTCTAATTCTGGATCAAGAGGTGGTGGATACCGAAAATATGGACCAAAATTTAATGTACAAGTGCCACCTCGAAACATCGAAACTGCGGGATAATAACCAAGTGATCCGTCATCTTCAGTTAAAGTATCTTCGTTAGTACGCTCGTCTATAATAGGTAAAAATGAATATAAATTTTCGAAAGCTACTCCTTGGCATACACCATTTTTATAAACAATGATTTTGGAACCAGGTAACATAGGGATTACTGGTGGTGACGATGTTGATGATGTTTTTGCCTCTTCTTGCTTTTGTTGCCACCAAAATTTATTCTCCTTTCTCTTTTTTGGCAATTCAAGCAATTCATTCATTTTACTCGTAGGTTTATAATCTTTATATTCAAAGATAGTGTCTCCTTTGAACAAGATCGGAATTCTTCGCCTTTTTGGACATTTTAGCTGGTAATCTGGATAGACCTTATTCGAAGGTGGTAAACTTATATAGAGACCTATAACATCACCCGTTTTGAATGGTTCCCCAAATCGTGAAAGTCGTGATTGATGTACTTTATGACCAGTGAGATCCCTAAATCCATAACTATATGCATCGGAACCAACGGGAGAATTTCTGTTGCCTAAAAAGTTCATATGTGTATAGAGTGAAACGGTTGAACATATATATTCGTGATGACCCGTTTTTTCTAACAATATATATATATATATATATAATTTTATAATTTACCTTCGCGACGTGCCCACCCAACTCTAACGTGAGCACCATCTTTGCCATCAATTTTACCTTCTCCACCACGATCTATGAAAACTTCATAAAACCATTTCCCCTCCTTCACTGGGCAATTAGCTCTTGCCATAGAAAATCCATATTCTGTAGTTGTAGTAAGTTGGTCACCACTAATCCATACAGATAAACTTGCGTCTTCTTTAGATAAACGCAACCCATAAGGAGGTAATTCTGAATTACGATATTGCATAAATGGAAACAATTTGTCTCCTTGACATGGTAAATATTTAAAACCATGCCTGAGATTATTTTGTTCACCAGATTGACCGAATTCTGTATTAGAAGAATTCGCTTCAATTAAGGCAATTACTGTGTTTTTGGGATTCGAATGCATAGAATGCGTGGGAGGAGTCATGCCCTGTTCGGAAGATTGAAGCGGTGTAACTTGTCGCTTTGAATTTGAAACCGTGGAAATATCTTCTTGCGTTTCAGAATCATTGATTACACGACGACTGTGACTGTGAGTTGATTCCTTGTGTAATTTTGATGGGTTTCGAGAATGGGACGTCTACACGCATATAAGAATAAAAATAAATAAAAATAAATAAAAATAAATAAAAATAAATAAAAATAAATAAAAATAAAATAATAATAATAATAATAATAATAATAATTATAATAATAATTTGGTGATCAGAAATACCCCGAAATGTCCAGGTCTTATATTCCATAAATTTGGATCAACAAGGCAAAAGTTTGAACTAGCTGATCTATTATGTTCGTCCTTAGCAACAAAAAGATCCTTAGTTGAGTATAAACATGATCCAAGTGTCGCCCACCTGTAAAAAAAATTTTATTATTAACGTTTATTTAAATATTCATAATTTTATAGATTTTTTAATTATTATAATTTCTGTACCAAGTTGCAGTTCTTGATCGTTCTGTGCAAAGTGAAGACCAGTTTTTATCTACAAATGGTCGTAAATGTTCATTTTTGTTAAAGTAATAATTTAATGGTCCTAATTTATTGGCATTTTCAGATAAATATCTTGGGTCGTCTTTTGAAGCTTGATGATCCGTCATGTGCTGCTGAAGCATAAGGTTTGCAATTGCACATCCACCGATTTCTTTCCATCCCGCTTGGTTTCTCTTTTTAAATATAAAATTTTGTATTAAAAAAGAATTAATAGATTTTAAATATGGGAGAAACTGAAACTAATTCATTAAACTTATACTTAATGCAACCTTAAAACTTTCACCTTCGGGTCCATTACAGAAATTACAACGAAACCGATAGTTTGTGAAAATCGGAATTGTCTTATCTATTGAGGCTTTAATGCATCTTGCATGAAACCAATTTAAGCATTCTATACAACATCAATAAAAATAAGGAAAGAAGTAAATAAATTAAACGCATATGAAAATATATAGAAAAGGAAAAGGCCAGGGATAAAGGACGCGACGTGTCGTCAAATAAAAATACATACCACAACACTGCACTGAAACCTCAGTCAAATATCTGTCTTCACCACAGTAACAGTACTGATGTTCTTCATTAATAGTATGTGTTTCGTTCCAAGTAAGCTTATTTGGATCATACGAAAATGACATCTTAAGATAGTATTAAAAGAAGGAGACGACGAAGATTGACCTGAAAGTTAAATTACACGTGTTTATTAAGGATGCACATGACGTCACATTAACTTAACGGCTCGTCCTAATATTATCTATATTACACATACACAATTTAAATCATAATTTTCCGTGATTTAAGTTTCCAAATATATTTTAGAGTTAAAAATAGTTTGAGTTAAAAATAGTTCATTTCCTTTTAATAGCAAGAGCTTAAATGCGCAAGCAATATAATTTCCAAAACTTTTGGTGAAGCGTATTTGCGTATGGTTACACAATAATTTGAATCAATTGGTCCATGACTAACATGAGTGCATGTATTGAAAACTTTATTTTTTTTGGGTAATAAAATTCCATAATACTGGATATTTAGAAAAAACGGGTTTCCAATAAAAATTATATAAATAAACAACCTAAATCAAAAGTTCGTTTTTAACTCAAGCTTTTCTAGTGACATTTCCCTTTCTATTTTTATTTTATTCTTTTCACTTTCCCGGAGAAATATATATTAACTACAAGATAGTTATCTATCTTGACAACAATCATATTGATTTCTCATTTCTAAAACATTAAATAACATCAAATATGATACAAAACTTGCAGGTATATTGATATATATATATTGAGGAGAATTTAAAAACAAAAGTTCTTTTGTTTTTTTCTGAATTTAACATAATTTTTATATTACACATAATATTACTTAGGTCGAGGTAGCAACAATTTCTTCTAAAGATAATATCGAAATTATTAAAACCACCACCACTAGTACAATAACTGCTGCCACTATTTCATCAAATATCGATGAAGATATAAATATATTATCAAAAAAAATGGCAAAACGGATTGTAACTTTTCGACCCAGGTCTTCACAACTTGATCGTGAAACTTTAGAAACACAACAAGATCAATTTAGAGGATTTTTCACACTTTTCTGGATTGGAATGGCATTTTATATTATACAAACTGGTGTAAAGAATTTTGTATCAGCAGGAGTTTTATTTAATCTATCATTTTTTAGATTATTTTCCCAAGATGCTTCCGGATTAATTTTAAGTGATGCATGTATGATAGGATCAATGTTTTTTGCGGTATTTTTACAGAAATTAATTTCAAAGGAATTAATAAGATGGAAATATGTTGGAATGATAATTCAACATATTTATCAAATTTTGTTTCTATTTGTTCCGATTTATTGGACATTTTTGAAGTAAGTAAACAATTTTTGTACAATATTCAATATTTATTTATTTTTTGAATAATATAAATTTATTTTTATTTTTTGAATATTATATATATATATATTATGTATATTTTTTTGTTGTTCTCGAATTTTAATAATTTACAAATCAAATTAATAATAGAAATTGGCCATGGGTACAAAGTGGATTTTTTGTTTTGCACACTATCTCTATGTTAATGAAGCTTCATTCATATTCCTTCTATAATGGAGAACTTTCAGAATGGGCATTACGTCTTAAATCTTTGAAACGAGATTATTTTACATTAATTGGAGAGTCTAAAAAATCCGATAATAGTGAAGATAGTGAAGATAGCGAAGAAAGTGAAGAAAGTGAAGAAAATGAAAAAGAGAATATATGTCAGAAACAAGAAGCAATCAACCAATTAAAATTGAAAATTGATCAAGTTGAAGGATATCTTAATAGTCCAGCTGGAAATATTCGATATTCTGATAATATTACTATTATGAATTTTATCGATTTTTTGCTTGTTCCAACTTTAGTTTATGAATTGGAGTATCCTAGAACTGATAAGTAAGTAGAAAATATATAATTTTGGTTTTTATTCATTCTTCTTTAATTTCTTTAATTTCTTTAATTTCTTTAATTTCTAATTTTCTAATTTTCTAATTTTCTAACATTCTAAATATGTTCAGAATACGTCCTTGGTACTTACTTGAAAAGTTGGCAGCAATTTTTGGCACATTCTTTTTATTATATGTCAATACGGGAACACATATTATTCCGGTCTTACCAAATGTTTCAACATCAATTCTTGATTGCATGTTGCAAATGTTATTCCCATTTATGGTGAATTATTTATTATTATTTTATATTACATTTGAATGTATTTGTAATTTTTTCGCTGAATTGACAAGGTAAATTAAATTAAATTAAATTAAATTAAATTAAATTATTTTATTTATTTTATTTTAATTATCATTTATTTTAATTATCATTTATTTTAAATATCATTTAATTATTTTATTCTTTAAAGGTTTGCGGATAGAAATTTTTATGATGATTGGTGGAATAGGTAAATAATTTATATTTAGTATATAAATCTGGTTTTTTCATATATTGTATGTAAAAATATTCTAATTTTCAAACTATTGATATTTAGTACGACATGGGATGAATTTGCCAGAAAATGGAATAAACCTGTTCATCGTTTTCTTTTAAGACATGTTTACCAATTCTCTATTGAATCCTATAAATTATCCAAACGTGATGCAACATTTATGACATTCTTTCTTTCTTCATTAATTCATGAATTAGTTATGGTAGTTGTATCAAAAAAGTTTCGTATGTATTTATTCTGTTTTCAAATGCTTCAATTACCCTTAATCGCTTTGAGTAAATTACCATTAATAAAAGATAAGAAATGGTTTGGAAATGGTTTCTTTTGGCTTGGATTATTCTTGGGTCCACCAATTTTAGGCATTTTATATTGTCGAGAAGTATTTATGCAGTGAACGTGCTGTTAATTTTATATATTTATATATTATATAATTCGTAGTTTGTGTAAATATATAAGGGGATGTGGAGGATATGGAAGATGGAATTTAAATTATTTTATAGAGTTTTTATTTATTAATTTTTATTTATTTAAGAATATAGAAAGAATAAAAAATCAAATAAATTTTTATCATTATAACAAAATCACCTGACACAATGAATTATTACATTTATTAAACAAAATTTGATAATATTATTAATCTTAAAAGATATTGGTAAATGAGAGAATAAATGTTTATGCTAAATTTTATAATTCTCTTGTTAAATTTTACATTATAATTTGAAATTTAATATTAATCTTTATGTTTGAAAAAAAAATATATCGCGACAATGATCATGTGATAATAACTATAAACAACCTCTCTCTCAAAAAACTTTATTACTA
The DNA here is from genome assembly GCA_003547095.1 of Diversispora epigaea. Taxonomy (NCBI): domain Eukaryota; kingdom Fungi; phylum Glomeromycota; class Glomeromycetes; order Diversisporales; family Diversisporaceae; genus Diversispora; species Diversispora epigaea. The sequence goes on along the minus strand of PQFF01000097.1, from coordinate 98,316 downwards.
ATTTTAATCAACATTATTACATTATTATCGCGTTCAATATCTTTATTAAACATTATTACATTGTTATATTTAACAACTTTATAAGTTATTACATTATTATATTTAACAACTTTATAAGTTATTCATTTACTTCATTTTACGTTACATTCATAAACCTGGAAAAAAAAAATGGAAACGGACAAAAAATGTAAAGGTAGACCAAACAAATTTACGGAAATAGGACTTCGTGGAAGGTAACTTTTATTAAAATATCTAAACTTGTAATAAGTTAGTATATATAAAATTAATATTCGTTTACTTTAATTAGAAAAACTGGAGTGGCGGCGTCACAAGAGGTATTAAAAGATTTGAATGGTCTTGATAACATTGATTCTTTCTTTGCTTCAGTCATTAATTCTGAAGGTAAAGTTTTACAAAACAAGTTTAAAATACCTATTCATGGAAACAGAACAAAATCGTTCTCGTGTTTTAAATAATGTAACGTTTTGTTTAATTAACCAAGACGCGTTATTTTTTTTTTACTAAATTAATACATTCTTGTTACTTCACATTTAAAATATTTAATCGAAGGCTTGAATAATAGTAATAATGATACAGAACGTGCATCAATGTCTTCAATGTCTCTTGTCAATAGTAGTCAAGGTAGTCAAGGTATGTTTCAACAAAATTTAAACCAGTGTCTTATCTGTTTTTTTTTATATTGAATTTTATCAACTCGTATAGATTTTCCGTCGTCAGTTCGAGTTTTTCCACTAAATAAGAATTCTCTCTTTTCTACTAATAACGAAGATCCTCAACAAAATATGACTACTTTTTCTCATAACGAAGATTCTCAAAAAACATCTCTTTTTTCTAACTTACTTCCCTCTATTTCTACTAATAACGAAGGTATTCAACTAAATAAAAAGACTACTTCTCTTTTACAATGTACTCATATTTTCGATTCTCAAATAACAAGCTTCCTCCGATAAATCATTATTTTTCTACCCATGACGAAAATCCTCATCCAAATAATGATTCCTCTTTTTTAATATTCACGACAAAGATTTTCAATCAAATAAAATAAATCTTTCTCTACTGTCTAACAAGCCTCCTTCTATTTCTCTTATATTTACTAATAACGAAGGTATTCATAAAAAGAATTCTCTTATCGTTGACTCTCAGCCAAATAAGCTTCCCTATATTTCTCTCACATCTATTGATAACGAAGGTATTGAACTAAACAAAAAGATTTCATCTCTTTTATCTACTCACTTCTTCGATTTACAAATAAATAAGCTTCCTTCTATAACTTTTATTTTCTATTCATGACAAGATACTAAATCAAATATTATTCTTTATTCTTTTATTTATAACGAAGATTCACAACCAAATAAGCTTCGCCATTCTTCTCATATCATTGATAATGAAGATTACGTTAGCAACCTAAATGATTTATATGATGAGCTAGAACAATCTGATTTTGAATTAAATGGTGGTCCTTCAAAAAAGATTCCTAGAGAGGATATTATTACATTAGATGATCGTGAAGTTACTCATTCAAATGATAATCATGAAAGTAGTCCTTTACAGCCGGCTCAAGGAGCAGATGTTGTTCCTGCACTCATCAGAGATGATGAATATAAAGAAGATTCTGCGGGTTCTGAGATTGTTAGAGATGATCCGAATGTGCCCATTATCAACGAACTTAGTAAACCATCTAAACCACCTAAATATAAACGGAAAAAGGAAAGGGTTAAATTAATCGCCACTGTTGATGATGATTTATATATGACCTTCAAAACAATCACGATACCATCCAAAGATGGGGAAAATTCGGGCAATTCTACCAAGCAAGATAATGAAGGAAATAAGAAATCCGGCGGTGGCAAAAAAGCTTCTAAACCCCGCAATCCTCAACCATTTAAAGCTAGTCGATATAATTCGGTTCGAAACATTAATAATGCAAGAAAATCAAATAAAAATGATAAAGAACCTCTTCACGTTGAATCTGATAATGAAATTGATGAGCAACCTTCTGATGATGATGCAAAAAAGAATAAAAATACCTCTCGAAAACGTAATCGAACTACTGATTCTGATTCTGATTCCGAAAAAGACCGCGATGACAGGGAAGAGAATGCTCATTCGTCACAAAGTTCTAAAAATCGGACAATTCGTTCTTTTCTCGGTGGTGTATCACGAAATGAAGTAATCGAGAATGAGGAAGGAGGGTGTAAGTGAGCAATTTATAATGTAATCATCTTAAACATAATAATTTTATAAAAAATGTGCTTACATTCCGTATATCTGATTTAGTGCGAAGAAGCAAACGTCAACGCGTTAAACCATTAGAATTTTGGAGAAACGAAAGACTTGTATATAGGCCACATAAAACTGGTAAGTCTAAATTCCTTTAAATTTCCTATCGTAAAAAATGGTATACTGATGATTTCTGCTTATGTTTATATAGAGATTGTGCGAATTCCGAATAAAGATACTGATACAGAACCAAAGAAGCGCAAACGAGATGAAAGTAAAAACAATACAAAAAGATCCACCCTTAGGAAGGAAGATTCAGATGATACAATTACAAATAATAAAGCGAAATATGAAGGGGAGGTTAATGTTTGGGGCACGAACGATAAGATTTCTACGCGTGGGTTATAATTACATGATTTATATTTACTCAACATTTTTTTTAGCGCGGATTAAATTTAATTATTTCTTTTTTCGATTCACATTTTAGAACTCGTGTACGAATCTAATATGATTAAACCTTCACTGATCGAAAACAACGAATATAAACACGCAAAAACATTCGGAGAAGGCGATTTCTTTACCTCAGGCTTCATAGCAATTCCGAAGGGTTGCGAGAAACCTATAAAGAATTCCAATGCGAGTGCATTGGTAAGTGTAACAATTTTTATTATATATCATTTATAATTATTCAAGAATTTTTAAACTTAATTATCATTATATAATTCATATTAAGGTTTTCGTGGTGATGAAGGGACCGGTGATCTTCACTATTGATGAAAAGTCGTTCGTGGTGAAGGAGGGGGGTGAATTTTTTGTTCCAAGAGGTTAGTACTTTATTAATATATAAATTCAATTTTGGTTTACACAAATATTAATTTTTCAATTTTTTAGGCAACGACTACGGAATAAAAAATTCGGGCCGTTGCGAAGCTCGCCTATTTTACGCCCAAGCCCAAGTGTAAAAATAGGCGACTTTTAATAAGTTTTTTTTTTTTTAAAAAAAAAAATAATAATAAATTAATAAAATTTTTTTTAGTCGTGTTATGAGTTTTTGTTTCGAAAATGTTTAATGAATAAATAAGTAAATTGAAAAATGAATGTTTTCTAATTGTCTAAAAAATATTTATTAATTATTATTAATTACAGTAATTCATATTGCGATATCATAAACGGTGATAATGAAGATAAAATATTACTGATGGATTACTTTTCTCGAAGAAAAAAAAGTAATGCAATTCAAGACTNATTGGTAAGTGTAACAATTTTTATTATATATCATTTATAATTATTCAAGAATTTTTAAACTTAATTATCATTATATAATTCATATTAAGGTTTTCGTGGTGATGAAGGGACCGGTGATCTTCACTATTGATGAAAAGTCGTTCGTGGTGAAGGAGGGGGGTGAATTTTTTGTTCCAAGAGGTTAGTACTTTATTAATATATAAATTCAATTTTGGTTTACACAAATATTAATTTTTCAATTTTTTAGGCAACGACTACGGAATAAAAAATTCGGGCCGTTGCGAAGCTCGCCTATTTTACGCCCAAGCCCAAGTGTAAAAATAGGCGACTTTTAATAAGTTTTTTTTTTTTTAAAAAAAAAAATAATAATAAATTAATAAAATTTTTTTTAGTCGTGTTATGAGTTTTTGTTTCGAAAATGTTTAATGAATAAATAAGTAAATTGAAAAATGAATGTTTTCTAATTGTCTAAAAAATATTTATTAATTATTATTAATTACAGTAATTCATATTGCGATATCATAAACGGTGATAATGAAGATAAAATATTACTGATGGATTACTTTTCTCGAAGAAAAAAAAGTAATGCAATTCAAGACTTATTTTGACATTAAAATGTGGTCTGCCCATGGCGGAGATTATATTATGAAATTGAGTTACGAAATTGTATTATAAAAGTAATGACAAATGTATTAAATTATCGGCAAAAAAATAAAATAAAATAAACTTTAAGGAATCTTTATAGCTTTTTGAAAATATTTGGATGTTAAAATTTCTCTTCTTACCAAATGTATAATTTTCTTATTGTCTATCAAAATGCCGAAACAAGTTCAACGAAAAAATATGCCATCGATACCTTATCAAAAAAGAAATAAAATTATTAAAAAATGTGATCCAAATCAAACTTTTGGTGTGTGTATATTTCATCACTGAATTCGTTGAATCATAATGTTATTTTATTATTTTAACGAATATAAATACATTAGATGTTAATAGCGGTGGTGAAAATAATTCAAATAATTCAAATAATTCAAATGATAAAAGTTATAAAAAGCTCACTATACCTCAAGCGAAAAAAACCGGACTAAAGGATGATATTAGAATTCCTGAAACAAAATTGAAGTTGATTACATTATTTCAAGAGAATGATAATTACATAAATCTTACAAATATTCCAGCATTTTATTTTTCAAGATATAATAGAGCGTTGGATTTTATGGGAAAATTAGTAAGTTTTATATATATTTGCTTAATTAATAGGAAATTAATAGGCTAATTATGTTATTACAAATAATTAGAAATACACGATCGTCAACGAGTTGCCTCATATTCTGACACAAATCACAGTTAACTCCATCATCATCGTTAGATTAGCTGAACCATTTCAGCTCCCTAATACTAACATGTTACCAATGGAATTCACTGTTACTAAATTAAATGGTGAAGATGTATTTGACGATGATAATATTAATCATGATGATGAAAAGGTTTCAGAAAAAATGATTCAAGATAACAATAATAAAATATTGAGATGGTTGAAAGAACAAAATCGTAATGAGAGTGATAAAGGAAGTAAAATAGATGAAGAAAGTAAAGAGGATCATGATGAAATAACAGAAATTTTTCGTGAAGAGAGTAATAGAGAAAGCGGAAATAATGAAGATAAAAATGAATATAAAGTTGATAAATTTATAGAAGAAATTGAAGGAAGGAAAGATAAAGAAAATGAAAAATGTAATGATATACGGGAGAACATGATCGAACTTGAAAGATTAGCCGAAGAGAGGTTAACACAATTAAGATCTTGTAATAATAATGGAGGTAGCAGAGAAATAAATAGTAATGAATTGGATTTTGAACAAATCAGAACAGCAAGAAAAAAATTGATCGCTGAATTGTTTTCTAAACAGTAAGTGATTTGACATTTTTTCAATTAACATGGTGATTGATATTATTCTTAGTTTAGGATTTTCTTGATTGAATTATAGAGAATATTTTCTTTTTAACTCGCAAAAATTATTTTATTAATATTTCTATGATTAATTTTGGTTTTACAAATTTTGCAAAATTTGTAAATTAGAATTTAAATAAAAATTAGATTTTGAATTGAAATTATTGAAATTAGTAACAGTTTAAATAATTTAGAACTATTATTTTGAAAGAAAAACATTAAATAAAAATTGCATCTTATTTTGCCTTGCATTCGTTCAAATAAATAAATACAATTGTTTAACCATTAACCAGATTTAATAATTGAATATAATAATATCTATTATAAGAAAATAAAGAAAATAATAAAATTGTTTACGCGTTCAATACACAATACATAATCTAACTAACTAAAAATGGAAACGCCGATCTTTCCACAAAATGAGAACTTGAAACCAAAAGAATTAGAAACAAGAAAATCGAGAAATTTTCCGCTCGAACTGCTAACAACCTTGCCGGAGCTATAGCATCTATCAGTTTCTTAACTATAAGAAATTTTTTCAAAAATAGCTGGATGGTGGAGTTAAAATATATCAAATGAAGCTCAAATGGGTATTGCTAAATATGATTGTCAAAATTTCATAATTCCCTAACTTTGCCCAGTGGTGACGAATAAATATGAAAATAACATAAATTTATACATAAATGTTGGCCGGGTGGTGGGGGGTTTCTCTAACAAATAAATATTATCTAAAGTGCATATATATACGTGTATACTTATCAATACTTATTAATACTTATTATTTATTTTTTCTGTAAATAATAATTAGGTGGTTATATTATTTTACTTTATGAAACTCAAAGGATATTATTATTATCATTAAAGTACATAGAAAACAACTTGTAAACTTGTTAATATTTATGAAGCTTAAGGTGAGCATAAATTGTTGTATTTGTAGATCTTTCACGTAAATATGTTCTTTTGCATCTTTACAATAAATAATCTTAATTAACATTCCAGCTTCAAAATATTACAAAGTGTTATTGAATGATACAATATTTCGAAATGAAAGACAAATTTAAAGAATTAATTGAACTCGACTTAAATATTTGCTTACATTCTTTAGTTTAAAGATTTCATTATTAAAATTATTATTATTGCAATTCACAACATTATAAATAATTTCTTTATTCTACTATGATGAGAATTAACAATATATACATGTATATATATTAAATAAAATGAAAAAAATGTTAATTATATTAAATATTTATATCTATTTCATTATATATCTATTTCATTATATCTATTTCATTATATATATCTATTTCATTATATATATCTATTTCATTATATATATCTATTTCATTATATATATCTATTTTTATTCCTGATTATTTCTTTTTTTCCGTTTTACTGATTTACTCCTTTTACTAAATGCATTCCTTAATTGTTCTTTACCACTCTTTCTATGTCTTAAAGTTGGTATCGTTGATGGTTCATCATTATTAATATCGAAATTTGTTAATTTAGAATTAATTATACTTATATTATTATTATTATTATTATTATTATTATTATTATTATTATTATTATTATTATTATTACTATTATTATCAAATGTCATCGTTTTTTCTCTAATTCCACTTAAACCCAATCCACCAGAAACATCCCACGTATTTTCATCTAATTTATTTATTCCTCCTCCAATTCCAATTCCATTTTCATCAACTCCTCCCAAATTTCCATTAACTTCATTGAAATTTGATTTTCCATAACGATTATTATGAAAGTGATTCTTTGATTTTTGTCCTTTGTTATTATCATGATTATGCATTAATTCATAATAATCATTATCAATATCTATTTCTAATAAAGTTCTTACAAATTCGTAAATCATTGTTCGAATTAATTCATGTCGTTTTTGTGAAATCATTGAGGTGGGTGAACCAATTGGTGATGTAGAATTAGATGGTGGTGGTGAATTATATAATTTTGGTGACGTGGAATTTGACTTTGGTTTGGATTTTAGAAATGAATGAGAAGACGGAGGTGATGATGATGATGAATTATTTTGTCGATCAAGAAATTTGAAAAGAAGTGTTATGGCGGAGTCAATAGCTTCTGGTGGATAATGAGTAGTGGTTTGGCCAATCCCTTTTTTCATAAGTTCTGATAAATTACTTCTAATAAATCTAGAGAAACTAGATTCCAATAATACAAATATAGCTCGTTTTGCTTCATCAAAACAATGTTGAGGATTGTATTTACTTTCAATAGAAGCTATTACAGACTTACGAACTTTATCATCTACATTTACTTCGAATTGTGAATTCCTTGTCAGATAAGTATTAAAGATTTGTATCTGTTGTTCTTGTAATGAGGAATTTGTATATTCACCAGATTCATATTGTTCAACCTCTAAGAAAAAGAACTAAAAAAAAAAAAACAATTTTAACAATTTTAGCAATTTAAAAATAATTATAATAATAATTATAATAATAATTATGATAATTATGGGAAACATACCAAATTCTCACAAGAATATTCTTCCAATAGAAAATATAAAAAATAACATAAAGGTATTTTGGAATGCAACATTGCTTTTAATCCTTCTTTTTCAATTTCTTTAACACAAATATCGAGTGGAGGTTTATCACCAAAGAAATTTGCTAATTTTTTTGAAGAAAATTTATTTCGTTTTTTATATTGATTATGATTATCATAATTTGCTGATGGAATTAAAGGACGATGTGGTGAAAAATGTGGAATTGGTTGAGATAAAGATCTAGAATGCATGGATGAATCATCTTTAGCATTATTTTTTATATAATTAACACTTTTGTTATTGCTTATCGGTAGATTATGGTGGTTGGATCTCGAGAATTGGGAGAATGTACGATTAAGTTTATTGTGCTTATTTTTAGTATTGTTGTCATCATTCTCTAAAAATGCAAAAGGAGGAGGTGGTGGTGGAGGATAATGCAATTTTTTTGAATTAGAAGATGAATTATATTTTATGAAATCATCAGTGTCCATAGGTATTAACATTTGTGTTGTATGAATCATAGTGGTGGTTGTAGTTGTGGTGGTATTGTTAGTAGAATTAGTAGTGAAAGTAGTAGTGGTAGTGGTAATAGAATTTCTTCGAGAATTTGATTGTAATGTTTCGACGGAAACTGTCGATCCACGACGTTTAGATATTATATTGGGAGTTTTAGCTGCCAGCAGTAATTTGGTTTTATCATCTTCTTTCATTAATGATGAATTTCCATTACTTAAACTTGAGTTACTGTTATGAATTTCAATCATTGATGAACGACGACGGGAATTATACATCATTATATTATAAAAATTTTAGAAGAAAATGAATATTTACAAATATAAATGCGTGTTAAAATATATAAAATATAAAATATATATTAAAATATTTATTTCTTTAGTATCGTTTTAATATTTTATCAAAAAATATTGAGAATATTAAATTTTAATATTTTTTATTTAAACGAGAGTTCATGCGTCCTCATGCGCATTTATTGTTATCTTATTTTTCGTATTTTTTGATTTATTGAAAAAAAAAAAAGAGAAGCTGCCAACGATAGTAATTTTATAGTTTTTTTTTTCCAAAATATGTACACGCTTACATTAACTGGTTATTATAATATGTTTACAATGCATTGTTAATTTATTTTCAAAACCATTAATCTTTTATTTAATGCGATGAACGAATATTTGAACTATGACGTTAGGAGAAGTTTCATTAAATGTTTCAGTTAATTATTTATTGTACCACAACTATATATTTNATGAATTTCCATTACTTAAACTTGAGTTACTGTTATGAATTTCAATCATTGATGAACGACGACGGGAATTATACATCATTATATTATAAAAATTTTAGAAGAAAATGAATATTTACAAATATAAATGCGTGTTAAAATATATAAAATATAAAATATATATTAAAATATTTATTTCTTTAGTATCGTTTTAATATTTTATCAAAAAATATTGAGAATATTAAATTTTAATATTTTTTATTTAAACGAGAGTTCATGCGTCCTCATGCGCATTTATTGTTATCTTATTTTTCGTATTTTTTGATTTATTGAAAAAAAAAAAAGAGAAGCTGCCAACGATAGTAATTTTATAGTTTTTTTTTTCCAAAATATGTACACGCTTACATTAACTGGTTATTATAATATGTTTACAATGCATTGTTAATTTATTTTCAAAACCATTAATCTTTTATTTAATGCGATGAACGAATATTTGAACTATGACGTTAGGAGAAGTTTCATTAAATGTTTCAGTTAATTATTTATTGTACCACAACTATATATTTATTACTATTATTAATGTTATTTATTATGTATTTTATTATATAAATTATTTTTAGATTAATTTCAGTTCTTCGTTTTTATCTATCTATACGTTACGCTAAACTGATCTCCAATTGATTTTTTCCTAACTTATTTTCATATAATATAATGTACTGTGGCAAGATTTCTCATTGGAAATTAAGATATTCTTATTGCTTAATTATTCCTTCTTAAAATTATTCCCGGTTTTTGGTGATATTTAATTTATGCAAAGAAATAAAAATAAACCAAACTCACAAAAAGTAAAATTCTTGAACATTTTAGTTAAAGAAGGATTAAATACAAAGATATTTCGATGTTATATACATACATGTAATATTAACAAAGTTAATCTTTGTTTTTATAACGAACGAACCTTATTTAGAAATAAAGAGACGAAGTCACTTATTATAATATCACGAGACAAATTATTATTAACAACGCATTTACGATCAATAATTTAATTATTTCTTATTTTATTAACATTTTATCAACATTTTATCGAATAAAGAAAAAAAATTGTCGTTTCAAAGAAATTTAGATTGCATGCATTGCGCAAAATATGTGCATCCAATATTCTCTCTCTTTGGAAAATAGTAAATTAAATGTCGTCAAAGAAATAATTGATGAATCGAAAAGAAAGAAATTATATTTCGCATTCTATTTCTTTTAAATATTAGTATATGCAAATTTATCAATTTAATCAAAGAAAACATTGATTCCTTCCTGCATTAAATTAAGTTGTAATTGGTTGTGATTATGTCATATATGAATCTTTCTGAAAATATAGGAAGAAATTTAATCACGAAATTTTGGATAATGCACGATGAATACTACATAAATTACGTGCAGGTAATTAAATATTTGACACTAATTTAGCATTAAATGGGCATTAATTATCTAATTTTTATGCCCTGCATGATCATAATATTTAACTTTTTCTTTACACATTCTAGATATTCTGTGTTCCATGCATTCCATGTATTCCATGTATTCTCTATGTTGGTGTTGCACACAATTCCATGTCATGTCGATCAACGAAATTCGCGTCGTTAGACGTGTTTTAGATCATTCTAAAGTCATTCATACCGATAAATTAAATGCATGATTTTAATTAAAGAGAATGATGAATGAAAATACAAATAAAGTCTTTAATGAAAAAAATAAAATCACGAAAATATAAAATGTGAAAATACATCTAAGATAAATAAAGATATTTTATCTTGTACTATTTTTTTTTGATTTATTTACATTCCACCTATCAAATCCCGGCGTTTCCTAAACTAGCTGCCTGCAATATCAATTTCTTTGACGCTTCTTCATCTCTCTTTAACCCTCCAATTTCTTTGAAATAGCAAACTCCCAAATGATACATTCCATATGGTATCCCTTTCTCTACTGCTTACATAAAGAATTTTACTGCCTTTATTCTATCTTTTTGCAATACCTTATTAGCCTTTAAATGCATATCTCCCATCATATCCATTGTATCACCGTCACCTTTCTCTATAGCCCTTTCAAAATATTGAATTGCCTTTCCAATATCTTTATTAACTCCTTCCCAAAAAAATAATACTAAATAATGCTTGTGGAAAATTATCTTCAATCTTGTTAAATTCTTTATGTAATCTTTCAAATAATGATACTTTTCAGCTTTATTCAATATTTCTTGAGGTGAAGGCACGTTTTCATCTTCAGATGTGTCAGAAAGTGATAATTCACGATCTAATGGCTTCTAAATGATTATATAGGATGAAGTGAAATTAATTCTTTCCTTTCTTTCCGATATTGATACACAAGATCTAATTGTAAACCTTGCCACGGGAATTTCCCAGTAATAATTTCATAAAATACAATTCCAAATGAAAATAGATCACATTCTAAGCAGTCCATCTAATTTGTTCTTCAAATGAATCGATAACTGTAATATTTCTCATGTCTACCAAACGTGATTTACGAAAGTTAGTGATTTTTGCTTGAAAGTGTTTATCTAATAAAATGTTGACGCTATTGATGTATTTATGTAATGCTATACCTAAATTTCCAATATAGTCAAGATTAATAATAATTAGGTAAATGTTTTTATCTGTTGGTTAAATTTATAAATATGTAAATATTATTAAGACAGAAATAATACTTTGTGCTATATCTAAAGCGATACTGCGTTTTTTACCCAATCATCTTTTAATGAATTTTTGGCAATAAAGGTTTGTAAATCTCCATGTTCACAATATTTCAAAACCAAACTTAAATTTACTCTGCAATGATGTAATTCCAATAAGATCAATGATATTTGAATGTGGTGCTAATTTTTGTAAATAAGCAAATTTTGATTTTTCTTCTTGTTCAGATTCAGATTCCCTTACCATTGAACTTGAATTAACACTTTGATTTTCTATTTTCATCCACAGTACGATAAGTGGCAGAGAATAATCGATAGGGTTTATATTGTTGCATATTGGTTAATTTGCTAAAATTTTATACCTAATAATTCTTGTGATGATGTATTTTTTGATTTATTAAATCTTCGAATTTCTTTTAATGAATCTTTAACAAAATTAGTTATCATTTCAAAAGCAATTTTATCTTCTTCATGCCATGTTTTACGTTCTTCCTCTACTTCTTTACCATTTACATAATGTTTAATAGTAATGGAAATTTTTAGATTTTGACCGATTCTCAAATTTCTGATTTCCATCAAATAATAAATAGATAGTGATCAATTAAATGAATTTTTTGATTTTCTACTTGAACAAAAAAAATAATAGCACAAACGTTAATTTTTTGTATCATTGATATTGATAATTTATTTGTATCGCCTATTTCGCTCATTCAATTAATTATTAAAGATATTGAAAATATTCCACGGAATTTTATAGTTTATGAATATATCATCAAATTATCAATTAGTAACCTTTTGGAATAATAAACAAAATTTCTTTTGTAAAAATTCTTAATGTATCATTTTATTAATTTATACTTTTCATTTTCTATTATTTAAGAATATCAAAAAAATTAATAAATAACAATAATTTGATAACATTGAGTATATTCAGTATTTAAAAATCACCAATATCATCATCTAAATAAAAATAAAAAATAATTATAAAAAATAATTAATTAAAATTAATATAATTAATTATAAATGAATAAAATAAAATAAATAATTAATACTTACTAGTAATTATATGAGAAAATGATTCTGTTAATTCTTCAAGTTTTTTTTCAAAATTTTCTTCATTTTTAGGTTTTGGAAGATTTGAAAAATCGAGAAGTCTACTGGTATAAATTGCTTGTGGATGTGTTTCATAATTTGTTGGAGTTATAGTTATTGTATCAGTTGTTTGATTTTTGGAAAATTCTTCAGCTTCTTTAATTTGAATTGTAATTTCGTTATTATTTTCAAATTTATTTTCTTGATACTCATTACTGTATTTAAGCAACTCTTTGAATAATTCATCAAAAGTGGGTCGATGTGTAATTCGAGCATCCCAACATCGCATAATCATTCGTGTAATTAATTTGGGCATGTGAAATGGAATTTTTGGTCGAAATCCATTACATATTTTAAAAGCTAACTCATTATCATGCGGCACATTGTGATATGGGGGAAATCCAGTGATTATTTCATAAGCAACAAATGCAAATGAATAAACATCAGTAGCCTTTGTATATTCTCCCCCAATTAGTACTTCGGGAGCCATATAGGGTAATACTCCAGAAATCGTATTCTTTTTGCTTCCCATTAATTTACTCGATCCAAAATCTATTATATTTGAATAATTGGTTACCGTACTAAATATCAAAACATTTCCGGGATGAAAATCACAATGAATTATATCAAGTTCATGAACTTTTAAAAAATTCACAGCTAAAAATCTTAAATACTGTATTTTTTTAAACCAATTGAAATCGTTAAAATTATTATTTAAATAATTTCTAAGGTTTCCTTCTCCATAATGTTTTAAAACTATTATGTATTCGTGAGTTTTTGGATCTTTTGTAACTCCAAAAAAGTTAGTCGTTGACGTAAGTCCTGAACTTGTCGTCGTGAGAATTAAGAGAATTGTCACCTAAATAACATATTTTTTATATTTTCAAATAAATTTCCATATTAATTATATTAATTATATTAATTATATTAATTTAAAATATTACTTTACCTCATTTAAAAATTCTTCATTTATATCTACAATACCATTAAACTTTTTTAATACCACTAGTTGTGATTGTCTTTCCCATTGTTGATTTTTAATATCCCAATTAATAATATTTCCATCAGTCCAATCAGCATAATAAACAGTACCATAACCACCTTTTGCTATTTGTTCAATATCTTGAAAGCTATCATAAGGTATCCATTCTATTACTTTCCAACACATATCAGCATTTAGTTGAGCATCTTGAATAAATTTATCTAATTTGGTATTTCCACTTGTCCATTTATCAAAATCATTTTTAAAATGTGTTGAGGTGCACGGTTTGCACCAATATTCGAAATATTTTTGATTGCATTCTTGACATATTCTAAACGACATTTCTGTTCGCTTATGATATGTAAGGTAGAAAGTTTATTATGTATGATATTCCTTATTAAATCGTATAATAAAAATTTGGTGAAACATCCTCACGACCAACCTGCGCCCGATAAAAAAAAACTGAAATTAAAATTATTTTCCTATTACGAATCTAAATTTATTATGAATTTCTTTCAAAAATTATTATTTTATAAACGTCCGTCTATTTGTTATTTTTTAAAATTCTAACGAGATTTTAAATAAAAATGCATTTATCTGAAAAACATGATTCATTGCATTATTTAAACTATATATTAATTTTGTGATTATTGAAATCATTTAACAATTAATCATCAATAGTAAATTTTTCTCCAGATTCATCATGTGGAGAATATAGAGATATTCGTTTTTCTTTTTGGTCAACTGTTATATAGATATAGATGTGATATAGAAATGATATAGAAATGTTATATAAATGATAGAATTTTTTTTTGGGATAAACTTACTTTTATCTTGTATTTCGCAACCGAAATTTAAAATAACTAGAATGTTCCATATTATTGTTAACTATCAATACGATATAAATATGTATAATTAGAAAAATTGAAACATTAAAACATTAAATAATTAGCATTCAAACTGAGAAACTAACCGATGCAAAAATAACTGCAACTATGTCTAAAAATGTGATGTAATGTAATGTAAGTGATATAATGTGATACATTAATGAAATATATAATATGATATAAAATATAAAATATAATATGTATAATATGATATGATTTGTGTGTACATAATATAATATAATGGAAAAAACTTTTACCATAAATAATAAAGAAATACCAACTATCTTTGACACTTCCTATTGAATAATATAAAAGAATACAAAAATCTATAATACATATAATCCAAAAGGCACAAGACATATAACTTCCTATTTTCCATTCTTTTTTAACCTAAAAATATGAGAAATATTAAATATTAGTAAGAAATATAAAAATCATAAAAAATATAAAAATATTAGAAATATTAAAAAGATAAAAAATATCTTACTGAATAATATGCAAAAAATTGGAAAACAAATATTCCTGCAGTCACAATCATATTAAATATAAAAAAGGGCCTAGGAAGATATCTAACATGCTTTACATCACTCAAATCTTGCATTCTGTCTACATAAATTTTGCATGATTCGATTGCAAAACCAAACATAAAGAACCAATCTAATTTTAATAACATTATAAATCTTGTGTATGTCATAAATACTCCTGAATAATTAAAAATTGTTTAAAAGTTATTTAAAAATTATTTAAAAATTGTTTAAAAATTATTTAAAAATTATTTAAAAATTATTTTACTTTGAATCTTTACATCAGCTCCTATCGTCTTATATGTAAACCATCCATATATATGATACCTTGTAATTTTTTATTTAAAAAATTTTTTAAAAATATAAAGAGTTAAATTAATAAAAAAAAATTATGCTTAAAATCAAAAAAAAAAAAAATTAATTCTTGGAATTCTTACAATTGATAACAAATTAATGACATTATAAAAGCAAATAATAATAAAGAGATTAATAAAGGAAGATCGTATCCAAAGAAGCGTGCGCCGAAATGTATTTTTCTATTTGGACAAGCATCTGACAAATCGTTGTACCATTTTTTCACTTCTAACCACTGAAGCTATTCAAAAAAATATAAATAATTCCTTTGGATCCGTGGTGTTAATAAATATAAAATAAAAATAAATACTTACAATTCCATAAATAGCACATATGAAATTAATAGTGGTAATTATTACGACTTGATTCGTGTTTTTATTATACACAGCATTTAAACTAAACAAAATCTGAAATAACTGAAAAATTATGAAAATAATATTTTCACTCTCGATATTTTGCATTCTTACAATTGAAGGATCGACTAGACAATTTGGCATAGAAGCATTGTTTCCCATTGTGTTTCCTATTAGGAGATTTTTTAAATCACTAACTAAATATCCGGCTTCAACGTTGCGCAAATATACTCGAACTTCTAATGCTATGATGATAATGGCCTGAAAAATTGATGTCAATATAAATATTTGTATCCACTTGGATTCAGTAAAGCGAGCGAACTACCAAAGGGATGAGTTATATAATTGAATTATATAATTGAGTTATATGGTTGAATTATATAGTTGTAGAATGTTTGAATTGTTTATTATTAGTTAATTAATTAAAAAAAACAATTACCACATTTTTCATTCGTTGTTTTAATTCTAGAATTGTCATTATACAATTTCAAAAAAAAAAAATTAAAAAAAAATATTAAGAAATTAAGAAATTTTTTCTTGGAATATTGTCTTTGAATGCTTTGAGTGGCTATGTTGAAAATTTTGATTCAAGCCACAAAAATTAAATGCCAACGAGCAAAGCGATCACTAACTCCGTGTATATGCCAAAATAAAATGTCATTATAGTTAAAATTTAATAAAATATCTAAATTATCTTTATTATTATAATTTATTGACACAGCCATAAAATATTTATTCAATTTATTATTTTAAAGAATTCGATAAATTATTAAATTTAAATATAAATATATATAAATACAATAATTATATAATAAATGTTATTCCAAAGAACATGAATAATTATAAATATATATATTTATTTATTTAAGCACTCTCTTTTATGACATCAAAAAGTAGAGTACTTGCATCTTTTATACCAGGCTAAGAATAAATAAAAGAACGTTATTATTATTAATATGCCAATATTGCAAGAAAATACTAAATATATATAATAACTAACTAACCACATCTTTTGATTTATATCTTCCCCTGACATTTCCTTTACGATCAATCACAAATTTCTCAAAATTCCATTGAATTTCACCAGGATTATGAGATTTAAGGAATTGATAAATGGGCGAAGCATCGGAACCCTTGACATTGGTCTTTTGGAACAACGGAAAAGTTACTTTATACGTACTGCAGGCAGATGCATCAATTTCTGTATATCACGAAGATTGAATAAAAAATTTTAAAAATCAAGAGTGGTATAAATAATATAAGTTCATATATAAATATGTAAATTACCTTCGTTACTTCCAGGTTCTTGATTTCCGAATTCATTACAAGGAAATCCAAGGATTTCAAATCCCTCAGAATTATATTTTTCATAAAGTTCTTGTAACGGTGTATATTGCTGAGTAAATCCACAATTTGAAGCCACATTAACAACCAGAACTACTTTTCCTTTATATTCACTAAATTTAACTGGTATCCCTTTGATATTTTTTTCTTCAAAATCATAAAAACTTTTTGATGTAGCCATAACTGAATAAGAAAATTTTTTCGTATCAAATAATTTTGTTTTTTGAGGAGAATTAAAAGGAATTGTGGATTGAGAAAAGAAAATCCTATTACTGTTATATAAAGCGAGAAGAGAGCTGTAATATTTTTTATACATTTGAGTACAAATTGTTCTTCTTGTGCACTTATATTATTCTCCGAATAAAGTAATTTACCATAAAATGATCATTTTTAAAGCCACACAACAATTCTTAAAAAAGTTCATTTTTTTTTGGTTACCTAAACAATGGTTTATCCGATACATTGAAATCTCTATAACAATGAAATAATGAATTCATTATCAAAAAATAATAGTTATTTTAGTAAAATAAGACGGTGGGGGCAAATAAAGACATCTATTATACAATACATAGTGGTGAGATAAAAATGCGTTTCTATTAGCTGAGACAAACAAGCTTTTCTATAGGCCGTTACCGTGCTCAACGGCACGGAAATTCGCTCAGGGAATCAACATTAAGGTGTATTTATGAATGCATTTATAGAGGGAAATTTACTAAGTATTATTATGTATGGGACTTGAGCATAGCATTTATAGAGGGGTGCATTTATAGAGGGGTGCATTTATAGAGGGGGCACCTATAGAGGGTTCACTGTATTAAGTTCACCAAATGTTGATTGGGCAAAATTAAATTTACGTGGGCAAAGTTAGGGAATTATGTAATTTTGCTTAGTGGTGACAATCACCATAAGCAATTTTCACATGTAAATTATAACAAAAACGAGATATAAAAGGGCTCATTACCAAAATGATAACTGCATACATTATTATTTTTTTTAAAAAAAAAAAAGAAACTTGAATAAGGTAGCAAACTTCTAAAGACACCGAAAAACAACAAATCAATAAGAATTATTTACAGAACCGATAATCGATGAAATTCGATATATTCATTTAATTGAAAAAAGAAACCGAATTTGGTAACGATATGTATATAACGAAATTAAGAGATAATGAAAATTTTTTATTATTTTATTTTATAATTTTATTTTATTATTATCTTATAAGAAATAAAGAAATTAGAAATAGAAGAAATAGGAAACAAAAAAGATTCTGCTCTGAGAGATTCGTGACGTAATATCGGATGATCAGACGTTAACAATAATTTCAATAATTTGAGGAAAAAAAAAAAGAAAATCTGTAGAAGTTCCAGCCAAGATTAACTGTTAACATAACATTTATTTTTATTTAATCATTTCATAAAAATAAACTTAATACGAATGTTTGGCATGAAAAAGAGCCTTTTTTAATAATTTAACCTGTAATGATTTAATAAATAATTAAAATAAATAATTATTGAATTTATTATTAAAGGACAAAAAATTTTACTTACGTTTGTATTTTTCAATAGAGGTCTACGACCTTTATGCCAGTAAGCCTTACTTATTTTCCCGGAGACTTCCCTAACTCTCGAACTAATAATAATTAAAAGATAAGAAATAATAATAATTAAAAAGAGAATAATCAATACAATCAATATAAAGTAATAAATATTTACTTTGGATTCAATGGAGACGAAATATAAGTAGAGTATCTTCTGGCCGCCTTTCTATCTATAATAAAAGTAAATAATCAAATAATATTAAATAAATATATAATTTTAAAATAAGCTGTAAATACCAATAGCTATTTTACCTTGATTAATTATGGCTACATCAGTTCTGCTGAATTTTCCACGTATTCGTTGAACTTCTTCAATGGTGAGGGAGGCTTTTTTGATGGCTAATTTCGCGACTCGGGAATCATTGGGAGAGAGTTTCCTATTAAAGAAAATATTTTTTTGTAGAGATATTAATATTTTTTCGCGCTTTTTATTTTTTGGCAATAATTTTTTGTGTTTATTTCACGATACTTTATATTGAATTTTTTTTAATACCGTGTTGTTTCTTATTTTTCCGTAAAATTATAAACTTTATTGATACTTACTTCTCAATTTTAGCCATGGACATTATTCAAGAAAAATATCTAGCACCAGTATGAGATATTTTGATATATATTGTTACAAGTTGTTTTGAATTGATTTTTACGTGAATATTTGTTGTGTAAAATCACTGATAAATTCTTTCAGAAATTTATCTCTTTAAAAAAACAATATATTTGTATATGTGATCTCGCGCAGTAAGGGAAAATGACATTTGAATGACCTAGTCATTTGGGTCATTTCAAAAGAGACATTTTGTAATTGACTTGACCAAAATGACTAGGTCATTTTTAAAGAAGTCACCTGAATAAAATATCGAAATGTGGATTGACCCATGTTGGAATTGGACTATGTTCAATTTGTCAAATTGCCAAATTGCCAAATTGTCTAATTGGACAATTCAATTGATTATCCATGCTTTTTAATTTTGCAAATTCCGGGTTTTCTTTTCGTTTTATACTACAAATCATTGTGATCAATATGAGTATGATTCAATATAAAAATTTTTTAAAAAATATTGGTTGTAATTTATTGTTAAATACAAATAGAATAATAAATTAAATTAAAATAAATTGATTTCAATTATTATTTGTTTGTATTAAGACATATACGATCTGATAGTCAATTTTGTTTATATATGAAAAAAATTAATGATAGAATATATTAATAATTTAAGAATATACTTATTACTCTTTACTACTATTACTATTATTGTCATTATTCTTGTTATTATTATTGTTATTATTATTGTTATTATTATTGTTATTATTATTATATTGATGAAATGAATAAAAAACAGATGAATTAGGAATATCACAAACCCAAGATATCCCATTTTGATTTTTTGTTATACCTTTACCAATAATTATTCCATTTTCACTTGTGGCACCAAAGATTTTAGTGGGATTTATAATATTTTTACTATCTTTATTACTATTACTGTTGTTATCATTATTATTATTATCTTTTTCTCCTAAATCAATTTTTTCTTTATCAGATGCTGTTAAAATAAAATTCATTCTAGTAGTAGTCTTTTTTGAAAACATATTTTGAACAAGAGAAGTTGATTTTGAATTATTATTATTTTTTCTGTACATAAACTTTGAATACAATAATTAATAATATAATTAATAATAATAGTTAATAATTAATATTAAATAATAGATAAATAAATTTAATATTAATAATATTAATCAAATAAATTACCTTAACAAATTGACCATTTTTTAAATCTTTTGTAGTATCAATTGCCATATTACCTCTAACTGGATCACCACTTGATATTTTATTAATTATTATTGTGGATTCCTAAATAATAATAAAAAATATATAAATATAATATAATATCAAAATAGTAATATTATTATAATTTTTAAATAATAATATAACTTACATTTAAGATAGGTTCATCTGGATTATACAATCCTAAATAAAATTCAGTATCTTTAGATAACTTTTCACCAGATTCCAAATGTTGTTGAAGTAATAATTTTGTTGGATTTAGTCCTTCCAATTCTAATATAATGTTTCCTTGACAACTATAAAAATAATTAATAAATACAATAATAATAATTAATAATTAATAATTAATATAATATCTAAATAAATAAATACCATAATAATAATAATAATAATAATAATAATAATAATAAGAATAATATTAATATTAATATTAATAATAATAATAATTATAATAATAATTAATATAATAAATACCTGGTTATTCTAAATGGATCACCTATAGAACATATTGATAAATGATCAACTGAAATGGAATTTTTATGTAATTCAGATGTCTCATCAGGAGTAAATGCTATTCCCATTATACCCCTTGACAATACTTTATCATTATTAAATAAACTATATGGATGACCCGTTATGAATGGGGTTGATGATCTTATTAATTAAAGTACATATGATATATATGTAAATGTGAATGTGTATAGCCAAAAAGATTAAAGAATCAATTAAGAAAGAATTAATATATTTAAAGTATTTAAAATATTAATTGACATATTTAAACTTACCCAATAATTCCCATCTAAATCAATAACATGCATATCAATAATAATATGTCCATAATAACATATCATCAATAATAAATAATATATCAATAATAATATATCAATTTATGAATTAAGCAAAATATTTTTTAATAATAAAAACCTTTTTGCTTTGAGGAAAATGATAATCTAATGATTCTAAGAATTGGTATGGTTCTGAATCTGAAATCAGGAAAATTAATTCTGGACTTTAAAAAAGATAATAATATAAATATAATAATATAATAATATAATAATATAATAATAATTAAATAATATGATAACATAATAATAATTAATATACCTAATATTTTTATCTTTTAAATTTTTCAATTTTTCAGGTAAATCAAAGAACACATTAGAGGAGATCCTTGAAATACTTTGAAATTTAGTAACATTATACCATTCATTTAATAATATTTCATTATTCATTTCATTCAAATCTTTCCATCTTCCAACTGATTTTGTTTTAAATTCTTTTCTAGAACCTTCAAGATTTACATTAAATCCATCAATTCTATAATTCCTTCCACCACCACCATCAATTCCATTATTCCTTTCAAAATTTCCAAACTTTTTATTACCACCACTTAAAAATAATGAAATTCCATTTCCAATATTTAATTTATCATCAAATATTTTATCCACCACACAACCAGTTAAAAAATTTGGTTGTAATTTAGAATAAATATATTTTGGTATCATTTCAATTTCTTGAGCTAAATAATTTCTTGATATGAATACTATACAAATTTCATATTTTTCATATTTTTCACATTTTTCATGTATCAATGAATCAATAGCATCAATTGTTGTATTATTATTATTATTATGATTATTATTATTAGAATTTATAAAAGTTAATATAGTATTTGAAAAGTAATTTCTTTTAAGAAATAATGAAGGAATTCTTAAAGAATCCTTCTTAACCGGATGTAATAAATTAAATAAATTAAAAGAATTCATTTTTAGAAAAAAGAAAAAAAAATAATATAAAATAAAGAATCGAAGATTATCATAACAAATAAGATGAAAATGACAACAAATAAGGTGATATCAAATAAGATAAGATAAAATAAGATTACTTAGACTAGATGTAAATTACGAACAACATATATATATCAATATATATCTATCTATTATTTGTATTTATTTTTTTTTATTTGTATTTAATTTATTAATTTAAAAAAACTTATAACATAATTATGAAAAATAAAAGGACCAAAATAAAAATAGTTACAACTAAAAAATACACAGTTAATACAGTTAATACAGTATAGTTAATACAATTAATATAGTTAATATAGTTAATATAAACTTGTCTAAAAATACTACGGTCTATTTTTTTTTATCATTTCATTTCATTCTCTATTTACTTTCCCACCAATAATAATAAATAATAATTAAAAATAATAAATAATAATGATGATGATAAAAATAAAATAATAAATATACAAACCAATTAACTACATAATTTATTCATTTATTTTAAAGTAAAAAATGGAATAAATTATTGGTGGAAATATGATGTGTATTTTTAAAGAGGAACTTCATGTAAAGATGAAGCATCAGATGTCTTTCTCGAAGGAACTACTTTTAAATTATTCTCATCTGATTCTGATCCCGATTCCGATTGTTGCTGTTGTTGCTGTAATTGTTGCTGTTGTTGTTGTTGTTGTTCATTATTTATAACAACTTCATGAGGTTGAGAAATTTGTAATTGTGGTAATTGTAATTGTGGTAATGATGTTGTTGATCCATTTTTACTGCCATTATTACTATTATTATTGTTATTATTATTATTATTATTACCA
Organism: Diversispora epigaea; assembly: GCA_003547095.1. NCBI lineage: Eukaryota > Fungi > Glomeromycota > Glomeromycetes > Diversisporales > Diversisporaceae > Diversispora > Diversispora epigaea. The sequence continues at coordinate 74,887 of PQFF01000097.1, read as the reverse complement.
TTACCATTATAACTATTATTATTATTACCATTATTACCATTATAATTATTACCATTATTACCATTATAATTATTATTATCATTATTATTATTATTATTATCATTTTTATCATTAGAAGAGTTTTCTAAATATTCTTCTTGAACTCGTTGATAACTATTTTGAGGGAGTACAATTTGTAAAGGAATTCCTTGATCAGGTAAACCACTTTGTAATAATAATTGAGTGGGTTGGGAAATTTCTTTTTCTAATTTTTCTAATTTTTCTAATTCCGCTGCTATTAAATTATTATTATGATGATGATGATGAATTACTTTTGGTATGGTAATAACTGTAACAGGTGATGTATCATCATTTGATTCTGAAATCATCTTTTTTTGTTCATTAATGAATTCCGTATGAATGATTTTATTATTATTATTACTATTATTATTATTGAAAAATCTGATACCTCTATTAATATTACTTCTTCCATTATTATTATTATTATTATTATTATCATAATCATCATCATCACTAATATAACCTCTATAACCTCCACGAATTCCTGATTTAAGACCTGTAAAAATTTCTTTGGAAGCTTGATATGCGACAAATATTGATAATAAATAAACAATGAAAATAATCCAACCGAAAATTATACTTGTCACCCATAAACTACAAATGAATTGCCAATTCGGAACACGAGCAACATTAACAGATAAACAATTTATATGATCAAGTCCTCTATAAATAGGATCCAGATTGGCGAGAACTTAAATAATAAATAAATAAATCAATTAATATTATTATTATTATTATTATTAGTATTTCATATCATAATTATTATTTCAGGTGATTAATTTAATATTATTTATCTTACCAGAGGTTAACCATAAAACAGAAAAAAAACTATTAAATTAAAAAATAATAATTAATTAGTTAATAAATTAATAATGATAATAGTAATTAATAATAATTAATAATAATTAATAATAATTAATAATAATTAATAATAATAGTTAATAAAATACTTACATTTCGATCAATACATTTGGTCCTTTCTTCCATATTCTTAAAAAGCGAGTAATATATATAACTAATTTATGAGATTATATTATATTAACAATTATAATTATATTAAAAATTTATGATATTAATAAAATAACAAATAATACAAATAATAGCTTACCATGACTTAGAATGGTTAAGCTGCATACAGTGATAACCCAAATTTTTGTTTGTCCATTATTTCTAAAATATTTAATAATAAAAATATATTAATTAATGTTATTTAACTAATTATTGATTTATTATTAATAATAATATTATTATTAATTTATTATTATTAATAATAATATTATTAATTTATTAATATTAATAATATTAATATTATTATTATTAATAATAATAATATTATTATTATTATTATTATAACAACTTACTCATCACGATTGTAAGATGGATCAAACCAATCGTTGTGGGTATTTTTCACAACGAATTTGTTCGAATAATATAAATATTGTCCTAGTTCTGTTTATATATAAAATAAAATGAAATATCACGTGGTTAATGCATATCAAATTTTGGAAATTTTACTAAAATTGTCGAGGAACCTTTACTAACTCTTCTATGGTATGGCTTATTTATATTCAATATTTATATAATAATATTTTGTTCTTTAAAAATATTTCAAAATATTTAAAAGAAATTTATTATGATTGTTATAATTGGTTGTTGTTATTATTATTTATTATAATATAATATTTATATATTATATTTTTATATATAAAGTATATAGAATTTTATATAATTTTAGAATTCATAATTTAGAATGTAGAATTTAGAATTTAGAACATACCAAACATAAAAATTAACATTGCCAATAAAAGTTGAACACATTTTATGGCAAGAAAGAAATTTGGATGTTCGCGAAATATAATCATTTTGTAAGGTCTCGTTCGGTTCGTTCGTTAACGTTAAAATGAATCGAGTGAGCGATCCAACGATATATGTTCTTTTATATATATATATATATCTGTATGAATATATTATATATACATTCAAACACTTATTTTATTATTATTTTTTTTTTAATCCCGATAAACGAAAAAATTAAAGAACAAAGGGATAAAGAAAAAAAGTAACCAAAAATAGATGTACCAACGTATTTATAATAATAAAACATGATTGAGTAATGATTGAGAGTTGGTTGTTAATTATTTTATAATGACTATAATTGATTATATTGATTATATTGATAAATTATTGAGTGGTTATCCATCCATTTTTGAAAGGTTTGTTGTGTTAATTTTTAAAGGAGTTTTTATTTGTGTAAAGAGAAATATTCAATTGATGCATATTATTGCAGATTTTTTTTTTAAAAAAAACTCAAATTTGAACAGAACGTTTTGTGTTCAATCAATCAATTAATTCGATTTCCTAGTTTGTTTCGTGTAATTTTTTCATTTACTTCTTTGGTAATTGAATATTTAAAAATATTAATAATATTTAAAATATTTAAACAATATTTACAATATTTACAACATTTATAACATTTACAACATTTAAAATTTATACTGATTAACAAGTCGATTTCATATTCGTTGACACACTTGTAATCGTAATTACATATCGGGTTTTTTTAATTAATATTGTGCATAATTTTGGATATATATAGTTATCAGGTTGGTGATCATTACAACGACATATCATTGACATTAAACCCTTTAAGTAAAATTGAACAGAAAAAGATAATTGATGAGATTATAATTGATTATATTGATTATATTGTTAATATTACATAATATATTTTTTGAAATTTCAAGCTGTTGAATAACATTTATAACATTTATAACGTTTATAACATTTATAATATTTATAACATTTATAATATTTATAACATTTATAACATATATTGATATAACATTAATAACATTAATAATATTTATAATATTTATAATGTTTATAATTGCAGCAGACAAAATTTATAAACTCAATTAGTTAAATTCCTGACTTACCATTATTAGTGAAGTGAATACTCTAGCTTTATCAGTGATAATATACCAAATTCTTATACTAATTACATCAATCTTCATCTCATGAATCACTCGCTCACCGAACATTAATCAAAAAATAACCATTTTTTTTTTATGGAAATTACAAAGTTTTTATTGACAAATTCTAAAATATTAGTAATCTATTTACATAATTTTCATAATTAATTAACATCAAGTGACCATTTTAAATCATTCATCAATAGAAAATTTCACTTAAATTCTTTAAATTTCCACTGGTCCATACTTGTTGTCCTATTTGAAAAATAATTATAAATAATTAATTGATTTTTGATAATTAAAAATTAAATTACTTTAATAATTTAAAAATTCTTACAATTTCTTTCTTTTTTTTTTATCGTAAACCGCGATGAATGTGAAAAAGGGATGTCATGGATAAGTATCTTTTTTAAAAACGACGCGTTAATTAAAAATCATCTCGATTCTTTAAAAAAGATTAATCATCATTATTATTCACTATTATTATTATTATTCACTATTATTATTATTATTCATTATTCATTATTATTATTATTATTCATTATTATTATTATTATTATTATTATTCATTATTATTATTCATCGTTTTATGAAACTAAAACAAAGGAAATAAAAAAAATTTGGAAATTCATGAAAGATGGTACCATGAAAATTCTTCATAAATTCATTCTTTCTGTTCGTAGTAAGATATTTGTAGATATCAAAATATGCAGAAGAAAGAAAGAAAAAACTAATGTTAACATCAATCAATCAAAAATGAAATAATGAAATGAAATTAAATTATCGAAATCTCAATACACATACATATACATATATATATATTTCAATAAATAATTACCATCCCAAATTTTGAAATAATAATCGCTTCTTTCCCATACAACATTTGTAATATCATTTATAATAACATTTATTAAAGAAGATATGTATTCTTTGACATATTCTTTAACAAGTTCCAAGTATTTAACTTCATAGGGGAAAATATTGTAATAATTATTAACAAAATAGCCGATAGTTGCACCACATATTACACCGAAGAAGGTAGCCAGTAACAAATCAAGATCTGATTCCTTTGGCATTATATTTTTATTTTCCTCAGAAGAAGAAGAAGAAGAAGAAGTCTCAGGAGTCATTAGAGGGATTGGAAAGTATTAGAAAAGTATCGGAAGTAATAAAATGACTTGTTATTTATTTTATTTATTTTAAAAGGTAAGAAATGTATGTTCGGAAATACGGTAAGCAAATTAATAGTAAATAATAGTTAATTGTTTGTGCGCGCGCGCGATATATATATATATATATAATTATTTATTTATGATATGAAAAGATTTGTTTGTGATGATGATGATGATGATGATGATGTGAAGATTAATTTGAAGATTGATATGAAGATTAAATGATAGATGAGGATTGTAAACAAAGATAAATTATGTCTTGTGATCTGCACATTATGTCATCAACCTTCTAGATTCTACAAAATTATCGGACCTATCATTCTTCTATATTTTTGTACACACTCGAATTTCTTAAAGGTTTTCCAAAGGTTTCAAAGGTTACTAAATTTTGTGTAAAAACTTTGTAACATTCTAAAATAAAGTACCCNATCGCTTCTTTCCCATACAACATTTGTAATATCATTTATAATAACATTTATTAAAGAAGATATGTATTCTTTGACATATTCTTTAACAAGTTCCAAGTATTTAACTTCATAGGGGAAAATATTGTAATAATTATTAACAAAATAGCCGATAGTTGCACCACATATTACACCGAAGAAGGTAGCCAGTAACAAATCAAGATCTGATTCCTTTGGCATTATATTTTTATTTTCCTCAGAAGAAGAAGAAGAAGAAGAAGTCTCAGGAGTCATTAGAGGGATTGGAAAGTATTAGAAAAGTATCGGAAGTAATAAAATGACTTGTTATTTATTTTATTTATTTTAAAAGGTAAGAAATGTATGTTCGGAAATACGGTAAGCAAATTAATAGTAAATAATAGTTAATTGTTTGTGCGCGCGCGCGATATATATATATATATATAATTATTTATTTATGATATGAAAAGATTTGTTTGTGATGATGATGATGATGATGATGATGTGAAGATTAATTTGAAGATTGATATGAAGATTAAATGATAGATGAGGATTGTAAACAAAGATAAATTATGTCTTGTGATCTGCACATTATGTCATCAACCTTCTAGATTCTACAAAATTATCGGACCTATCATTCTTCTATATTTTTGTACACACTCGAATTTCTTAAAGGTTTTCCAAAGGTTTCAAAGGTTACTAAATTTTGTGTAAAAACTTTGTAACATTCTAAAATAAAGTACCCGAAAATAGGGATGAGCATTGGAACAAATAATAAGTTTAAATAACAACAAACGATAAATAGCATATATAAGGTTGGTACCCTTTTTCTTAAAATAGTCTTTATAACTTGCATATGTTTGACAATATTAACTACTACTACTACTACTTTAACACTTCAGTTCAGTTTTTATTATATTGAATTATAGAAATCGTCTTTTCTTTAACTATTCGTATACGTATGATAATGACAGAAAGTTCAAATTCACCTTACCTTACTGCCAACGATTGTTACTCAGATTATGATACTAACGGATACAAACCAAATTGGAGTTATATTATTCCTCACTCCACCGAAGCCTATAATGATGGATATTATAATAATTTTACTGATTATGAGAAAGATGGTCTTGATACAACTTTGAAAATACCGAAAGGATTCGATGAAAGTAATATAGATCCCACATTCTTCAAAAATCCTTCTATGGTAAATCCAAGTGCAACCTTTCAATTGGACTATTTTAAAAAAAAGAAAGTGATCGATAAAGATGAAATTTATCGATGTACGGAAACAAGGATGTCAGGTCGTTCAATCAAGTCACCATCTTCAACATATGGTAATGATGATAATTATTCAGAATCATCTCAATCACCTAATTCATCATCATTAAATCAAGAACGAACTTCAGAGGATAAAGTGACAACACAAGGTTATAATGTACCTTCAGTAAATCGACAATCTAGAACTTCTACTCCGATCCAATATTCTCGATTTCAATTAACGGATTCCCCATATCGTCGTCAATATTCATTAAGGAGTTCAACTTATAATTCTACTTATTCACCAAATGATTCATCCCCTTATCATAATCCATATTCACCAGGAACTTCTCCACCTTTAAGTAGAACACCACAAAGAGATATCCTTTCTCCAAAATCATTGATGGCGAGTTTTCGAGCCAGTACATCAATAGATAGTCCAAAGAAACATGCATGCAATTATTGCAATATGCGATTTTCTAGACCTAGCACATTACAAACTCATATTTATACTCATACCGGTGAAAAACCTTTTAGATGTAATGAAGATGGTTGCGGACGATGTTTTTCTGTAGTGAGCAACCTTCGTCGTCATCAAAAGATTCATGTGAATAAAAAAGGTCAAAGTCCTAATTAGTTAATTAATTTTCAATTTTTAATTTTTTTTGATGTTAGAAAAAAAAAAAAAAAGATAATAATAATAAGTAGTTTAAGATGAATGAAAAAAGATGAGTACACAATATAATGTGGTAAATTTTTCATGATTGCTTTTTTTAAGCATAACATTGTATTTTTTAATTTTATTTTGTTTATTTTTTTTTATTTTTTTTTTCTTTAATTCTTTACTTAACTGTGATCTTTCTTTTTTTTTTTTTTTTAAGAAGAATTAAAGGAAAAAAAAAATTTGTAGAAATTGTAGATAGGTTCCATGAGTTAACTTTATAATTTCATTTTTAAATACTTTTACACATTTTGGTTTGTTTCTTAACAATATTATTATTTTATTATTAAATGAATAAAATAAAGAACAAAAAAAAAAAAGGTTAAGATTTATTTTGATGAATAAAATTAATAAAATTAGAATATATTTTTTTTTTCAATAATTTTAGGTTCATAATTTTAATTATTATAATTATTATAATTATTATTATTATTATTATTATTATTATTATTTTGATTTATTCTTACATTTTTGTTTTTATGGAATAGAATTCATTTCAACGAATTCAACAATAATCCTCGACGATAATATTTTATGTTCACTGAGAAGACTCCACAAGAAAAAAAAAAAAAAA